>JANCRA010000051.1:3229826-3409826 GCA_024362935.1 Setophaga petechia | reverse complement strand
TTGGTAATCCCTAGGTTTGCGAGTGCTTAGTTTGAAATCCTGAAACTCCTTTTCCTCTCTATCTGTTACTACTTCAATGCGGATGTTTTTTAATCAGATGTTCGTGTTTTAAACTTTAAATGGATGTTACAAATGAGAATTTATCTGGGCATAAAAAAGAACTAGTTTGTTTTAAATTTAAATCACTTTTGGGGGCAAATTGCCATTTGAAACTCCAGATTTTTTAAGACATTTATCAGCCCTGGTGCACAAAAACACTTAAAAAATGCTTATTGCGTTTCCTAAAGTAGGCATATTTTACCAAGTCCTGAATACCCTATTGATTATTCCCCCCTAAAAGTGGCATGAATATGCAGGATACATGAATATTTTCAGTAAGTTTAGAATTTCTTCAGGACATAAGCAAGAGCTCGGCGTGTCTTAGAGCGAGTCTTTAATTTCAGATGCAGAGGGAGCCTCTTGAGTGCTGAAAGTCTGCTGGTTCACATCTGCCTACATTTTAAAAAACTGAAATAAAATGCATATATCTATATATATTTATATCCAGAAGACAGCAACAACTTTTTGCTGTGGTCTTTGTGTCTGCAGACAGTGCTTCTCTCCAGCTGAAGATATTACTGGGTGTTTAAGCTGTGATGGACCAGGAGTGCTGTGGGCTTCACAGTGTCACAGCACAGAGTGCTGTGAGATGCAGAGCTTTTGGCAGATGTGGTGGGCTCTGCAAAGCACAGTGGTTGTCCAGGAATAGCAAGGATGAAGTGGACTCAGAGAAAGAGGAGATGGTTTTACATTACATGGTCTGAAACCGCAGCTGTGGTCAGAGTTGTGGAGGGCACAAGCTGGCGACCAGGTGCAGGGCACAGAGCTGGGAGAATGGAATTATATTCCCAGACCATCCGTGCTCTGTGCTGGACAAATCAACACATTGAGGTTGCTGAGTTTTTGGGGACTGTGTGGAATTTTTTTAGCTGCTTTTCAGAAAGCATCCTGAGAGCTTCCCAGGGAAGGATTGCAGGAGGTGGCAGAGCATGAAGGGGTAACTTGGCTATGTCTGGCTTGTTTGGTTTTTGTTTTTGTTTTTTTTTTTACAGTGAGGGCAAAGTGCATTTCTTTTGAGGAGGATAGGTTCAAAAATGTTAAAAATCCAGATGTTAAAATTTCAAATCTTAAGCTGCTCCAGCGGACGTAGAGCTGATAAAATGGCGGCACCCCAGGAGCTGAGGTGGTCCCAGCGCCCAGCCCTGGGCCTCTGGTTTTCACAGTGCCAATTTTGAGCAGTTTTGAGGTGTCCTTTGTGAGTGGGTGTTCACACTCCAGGTTAAGATAGCCATTTGTACCTTTATTCCAGAAAAACAATGTCTGTGCACCTGATCTCGTGGGGAAGAAGAGAGGCACCCAAAGCTTTCGCTGAGGCCTTTTAAGTGGCCTGCAAATATTTCGCCCTCTTTCCCCTTATCCAAGAGGCACAGTTTGATTTTCCTGAACAAACTAAAATAGCCTTTCATAAAGGAAATCTCTGTGTCCATACAGAAGGGTGGCACAGCTTTCAGTCCTGCTGCTCTAAATGCTGCAAGTTTGTGTGCAGACAAGGCCCAGGAGAGTTATGGTGGAGCTATTAGGAGGGGAAGTGATTTTTTCTTAGACTGATTAAAATTCTTTGGGCTTTCTGTTTGTTTGTTTTTAAACACCTATTTAGCTTTTAATTAACATTTAAGAGAAGGGAAGCTGGTTAAATATTCAATACCTCCTCCCTTTCAATTAAGGTAGAACAGTACACAATGCGTGATGAGGCCTCTGGGAAGTATGGAAAAATGGAGAAGAGCAGGCTCCTGATTATCATTTTCAGGGGGACAGGAAAGGTGAAACCCATCTGATTATTACTGCTGTTAACAATAATAATGTTGAGATTTTTTTTTTTTTTTAACATCAGAAAGCAGTTTAGAAATGCAATTATTCTTTAAAAGCATGTGTCCTGTCTTTGGCCTTTAAATACCTCAATTTTTTGCACTCCCATTCTTTACTTATTTCAGGTGCAAGCATGGAGGATTTTCTTATAGGCCTTTTTCAGTAGCTTAGTAGGGAGGCTGCAGATGCTGGGGAAGTTATTCTCCATGCTACATGCCCTTATCTTCATTTTGATGCAGTTCTTTCCGTCCCAGCGAGTCAGCAGCTTCAAACCCTGCAGCCCTGGGAGCTCAACCAAGCAAGGGAGAAAGAGCTGTCGCTATATTCCAGCCTCTTCCCCTTTCCTTCCTTCTCCTTGAAAAATCCAGTTACCTTCTGTCTGTCCGCTGGTTATCCCTCAAAATTGCACATAAAGCACACAGAAAAGGGTACCTCAATGGAAAAATATGGGTTGGGAATATGCTAGTATTTGTAATTCAGCAAATTCATCTTTCCTGAATTTAAATTACTCCCTTTTGATTTAGTGTACCCTAATTTATCTGACAAAATATTTTGTTTTGATGGCCATCCAGTTTAAAAAAAGATCATTCTGGCTAAAAAAATCCCCCAACAAACCCATTTTACATAGTGGAAACCCCTCAAACCACTGCCCAAAAGGTGATATATTTTTAAGCCTGCTATTTCTTCTACTGTGTTGAGACAACTTACCTGTGGAAAATACTTTGCTTTTTACCAAATATCCCACAAAAATGATTTTTTTTGTTTAAATCACCATGTTTCATAAATGAGTTTTTAAAATGGAATTGCTGGCACCAGATACCAGTTGTGTAAATGTATATTCCTGAATGAGTGGTTGCTTTTTGGTGCTTTTTTTTAAGGATTGAAGAGAGGGGAGATGCTAAAATGCAGAGCTATTGGATAGGTTTCATATGCTATAACTTCAAGGTTTACTGGATATAGGATTGCATCGATTTTTAAAAACAGAAAAAATGTTTTGCAAAAAGATTTCTGACTGCGTCTATTGCAAGACATTCCAATTCAACTTTAAAATTAGCCTATTGTGATGACACAATAATTTTTAAAGTAACTGTTGTATGTTGTCCGATGACCTATTCAGTGCTATGGATTTTTATTAAAAAAAAAAAAGCAAAACTAAACAAAACATCAAAATCCAAGGTATTTTCTCCATGAACCTCTCTTCTAACAACATAAGCATATGAATTTATTTATATATATGTCTCTTGTGATTACTTATCAGTCGAGTTAATGATGTGTATTTACTGGCTGGACTAAAACAAGAATTAATCCAATTAGTTCAATAATTGGTTATTTAACAAATATTTTCTTAATTATTGAGAGTCCATTTCTACTTCAGCTATAAATAACAGAAATTCTCCCATCAATTTCAGCTTAAGTAGTATTTTATTATTTTTAGAAAAGTTTTTCATAGCTTTTACAGAAGCCATTCATAGAAATCACAGGAAAAAAATTTGGAGTTGCAGAGGATAGTGAAATTATCACCTTTTGTCAAAAGGTTCAGCTTTCAAGTCAAACTGTCATTCAGGTGAACTTCACAACTTGTGATTTTTTAATTTTTTAAAAATTTAATTCAATTTGTAGACCAAAAAAAAGGCTGAAGGAAGTAGCATACATGTGCCTGAAAATAACCAAATTCTGTTACATGGAATTCTGTGCTATAATATGATTATAAGTTGATGTGAGCAACCTAAGACAATTGAGTCCCACAATTGGCTGACCCTGGAGCTGTATCTTTTATATGCAAATACCACTAATGTCAATTTTATCTCAGCTGGATATAAATTATATCCAGTTGCAACACACCCATGCCATGGAGCCCTGGAAGATGATAAAGCTAGAGAGCTGATGAAGGCAAAAAGGCATTTTTCCTGTGGATTTTGGAACAGGATGGAGAGCACGGGCTTCCCGTTGAGAGGAGAAGAGATGAGACTGTAGAGAAAGATCTTCCCTTTTCTCTGCCTGCTCCCAGTTGTTCTCTGATAAGAGTATCTTCAAGAGAGGGGTTAGAGGGAAAGGAGGAATCAGCTCAGCAGGAAGAATATCAGGGAGACATCAGCTATTGCCTGTAAGAGACCATGCTATAGGCAGACACTTCACTGAACTAGGGAAAATATGAATTCACATATATTTGTGAATTTGTGCTATACACCCAAAAATTTATACATAAACCTCGATGTTACTCTTTCTTTATATTTTTGCCCCTTTTTTTCCTCTCCAGATTCTCTGAAGTGGATGCGTAGTAAGGACAGCACTGACGAAAAGCACCACCAGTAAATCAATAACTTTTTTTCTTTCTCTTTTTTAAGGAGAACACACACAAGAAACCAATTCACCTCATTCTCTGAAGAAGGATGTGGAAAATATGGGGAAAGGTAAAATAAATAAGGGCCTCTTACATTATAAAACTGCTCTTTGTTTTAATAGAATATGAGGATAATAGGGGGCACTTTTGTTCTGTGCCATATTTTAAGCTTGTCAAGTAACATATGAATAATATATGGACCTTTGGGTGGATATAATTGAGATTAATGCATATATATCAATCAATACATGACACTGTAATATAATACTTTAAAATAATATATTACATTGATTTATATTCATGGCTTTCTGCACAAAATCTATGGTAGGTCTATGCAACACTTTTTTTTCTTTTTTTTTAATAAGCGCTAAAATATTTTGTCTTAAAGTAATGAATTGCTCTGCAACTGTTCTTTCAAGAATTATTTATACAGATAATCAAAACCACTTTTTCTCTTTGTTAGAGGAACTCCAGAAGGTTCTGTTTGAGCAGATTGACCTGCGGAGGAGGCTGGAACAGGAATTCCAGGTGTTGAAAGGAAATGCGTCTTTCCCAGTCTTCAGTAAGACACAAAATCTGTGGTTTTGGTGTTGTGCGTGTTTGTGGTTGGCTGCTGCCAGGCTGATAAAATGAGACAGGCTCTCAGTTGTGCTGTCATGATCTTGGGCTTAGTTCTGCTGAGTCCAGGTTGGGCAGGGCTTGGAGCAAGCTGGAATGGTGGTGAGAGGTGTCCCCAGGGTTGGAATAAGGTGATTTTTAAGGTCCCTTTCAACCCCCTGCTGTGCCTTTGCAGCTGCCCAAGCAGGTCTTTTATAGGGAAAACACTAAGCTGGGTGTTTGCTTTGGTGTGCATTCTACTAGTTTTGGTAGCATTGATTACAGTGAGTAGACAGAAACACATCTGGGTCCTCATGGGGTACCATGAAGTTGGTGTCTCAGCCAAGACCCCCCAGGGGCTTCTGAAGACAAGATACTTAATCCTTGTTTTCAGGAGGTTCCTAATACTCATTTTCAGGAGGTCCCAGCTGATGCTGGAGAATTGATCTAGCCTTTTTAAGGAGTAGAAATTCCTGTTGTATTTTTCCTGTTGGGAGAGGCCTTTTGAGATGGTCCTTCCGTCACGGCTGCTGAGCAGGGTGCTGCTGCCCAGGGCGATGGAGCACGTGGGGCGTGTCTCAAATAAAACAAAATGGGCAATGAGCAGGGTTTTTGTGAAGCTGCCAGAAGGCTAGGCTGATTGTACAGGGATGTGTAAAAAGACGCCTTGGCTGGGATCTCTCAAACGACACTGGAGCAACAGCGGAAAGATTCTTCCAGGAGAAATCCCACCTAGATCAGTATGATCCTACTGGAAAAGGAGGGAGCACAGACAGCATTTTTCTGTTGTTCAAAGAAAATATGTTTGTCCCCTTGCTGTAGCATCAGATAGGTATGTTTAGGGAAGCAAGGAAGTGTGAGGATTCTGGGAATGACCCCCTCTTTAGCCCAAATATTGAAATATGCAGACAGCTCCATAAATAAAGAAGAGTCACTTGACATGATACATGATATTAATGAAAGGAGCATAACCTCATCCTTCAGAATAAATCCAGTCATTACTTGGGTTTGGGAGTGAGGTAATTTTCAAATAATTCGTGGGGATCAAAACGCTGCCGTGTGGTATTGGCAAAATGGCATCTTGGACTTTTGCCATTCAAGTCTCTTATTTATCCTTTTGTTCTTCTACAGTAAAATTAATGCTCTGTCTTTGCCATGTAAATAAACACTGCAATTAAACCACATGAAATACAATTCAAATAAAAGAAAAGAACAAGTACGGCCGACCAAGGAAGTGGTGACTGCTGTATGCTGGCTTGAAAAATATGTGGTTTCAATGTACCACAAAGTAGTGGTCAATTTTCTTCAGGATTAAAATAGAAAATAGATAATGTGCTATAAACCATACCTGCAAGTGACCGTAAAGCCTATTTACAGATTTAGATTTACCAAAAAAACCCACCCCTCCTCCACATGTAATAAAAGAAGAAAAAAAGAAAAAAATTACTTTTGTAAAGTAAATCAGTGTAAATCCGTGTTGAGGGTGTTTTGTCCTTTATTGCATTGTGTGTTCTAGCACAAGAGAGGTGGGCTGTTCCAGGCTCTTGCTGTTGGGCTGTTGCTTTAGATTGGGTATTAGAATGGTATTGGTATCTTGGGCAGGAAGGAGCCAGGCAGAGGAGTTTTTGGAGATCCAGCTAAAGGAAAGTTGAGGTAAAATTTAAATTGTATTGAAAACTCATCCCTGTTTCAGCTGGGAGGCAACATGAGAGGTGTGGAAGGCAGGTCTGTTCTCTCTGGAAAATGCCAGGTTGCCTGCAGTGAGCTCTAGAGTCACCTCTTGTGGGTCTTCCACCTGGAACTGAGCACATTTGGGGTGCTCTACCTTCACAGCATCAAGCCACTGCTCACAACAGGGCTGTGCAGTAAATGGTGTTTGGTTTCAGAGTTCTCCTCTCCTTTAAATCACACTTAAATGAGAACTGAGCTTATTTGCAAGCTCCCAAAGCAGTGCTATGGTGCAGTCTATTCTGTGGCCTCTTGAACCTGCTTGGAACACGGACTGTGATGATTTATAAAACAGCAAGACCTTGTATTTTTCCCATTGCTGTTGGGCTTGAAAGCTGCGGGTGAAATTTTCTTTTGTCTTTAAGGTGTCTCAATGCAGAGATCACTCGAATAAAATTTTAAAAAAAATTTTTAAAATATCAGATCCCATGTAGAAAGTCAAAGTCTTTGCTGTCTGATAAAAATGCAAGCATCTCTACATGGTGACAGTGTGCTCTCCTGGAGCCCTGCTCTGGTTTGTGCCCTCCCTCCGTGTCGGCTGCTCCGCGTTCTGTCCGTCTGCATTTTAAACACTGTGGCAATAAAACGGTGGAGACGCAGTCTGGGTACTTAAAGTATTTAATTTTGTGTTAAGAAAGCTATTTAAATATTCATATCTTTTCTCCTGGGTACTGCTTATGGCTTTGTCTGTGAGCGTTTGGACTCGGATAAATGCCGCCGGAAAAAAAACGCTGTCCCTACCATTAACACCCCATTTCCACTGTGAGCTTGGGCATTTGCTGTGCAGGGCTGAGCAAGATCCCTGAGTTGTTTGTTTGGAGAGGTGATGAGCCCATGAAGAGGCAGCTGGGAGGAAAGCATTGAGGGGAAAAAGGAAAATTTCTCCTTAAAGCCTTCCTAGAGTGGAGCTGGAGGACCTCAGTTGCAATTATCAGCCTTTAGTGACCAGGACAGGAGGCCATTACCTTTTCATACTGCATGGGGTTTTTTTTTTTTTTTTTTGGGGGGGGGGGTGTGCTAGGGAAAGAGGAATTGAAAATCTGCTTTATTTTTGAGGGCTTATTTTTCTGATCGAGTCAAAGTAGAGAGAATAGGCTGAACAGTTCCGTGGGAATTTACTGGAAATCCGAAGAACTTCATTGAGATAATGCCACCATGTCCTTTTCAGTGTGGTTGTGCTGGAGACTCCTGAGGGCTTCAGCTTGCCAAAATTTCTCACTCTTTCCCTGTTTCATTGCTCTTTCCCTGCCTCCTTTTCTTTTAAACAACAACTTCAGTTCATCATTTAGAGGGGACAAAGTTCTTTTTGGAGAGGGGGACAGAGCTCTGCCCCCTTGTTATTTCTTCCAGGACATGCTCCTTACTTGAATCAAAATGATAGTGGCTGGGATGGGTTTTCTTTCCTCTTCCATTTAACAGCCCATCCTTGCACCCTGACCTCCATCAGGCAGCTCTTGGAGTTCCCTGTTTCTTGCCAATAGTTTTGTTTATATTCCTCTTTTTCCCACCCATCAACAGGAGTGTTAAGGAGCACAGAGCATCAGTTAGTCTTCTAACAAATTAAGTTTTGTCTGAAATGGTCGGTTTAGGAGAAAAATCAGGGAAGGAGGATCTACTGGAGCAGGAAGGCCAGCCTGTGCTGTAACCCAGCTGCCCAGGATCTCCCTTTCAAAGACTTTCTCCCTTCCAAATTCCACATCACCCTTTATGGAGCTTCAGTTTTGTTCAAAGCCGTCAGCACGATGCTACAAACCACAAATCAAACCCTGCATCCTTGAACGCTCTCTCCTCTCACACGCTGGACATCGCTGCTGGTGTCAACAGATTTATGCCAAAGCAAAGAAGAGCAGTTTCTGCTCTTCTCTTCAGGGCCTGAAAAAGTTTGACTAATGACTGCAGAGCCTTGCCCGTGCAGGAAAATAGCTGGGAATAAATGCTAGCAAACACAAAGTTAGCATCCTACATTTTCTGCTGGGGGAAGTAGTGAAATCTAACTTTTCCACATTTTTTTCTGGTGTCAGTGGTGTCTCCTATTAGACATGTATTTGTTAGGTTTGTGTTTTAATTGAGTGAAGGAATTTTGTAATGCTTTGTGATGCCTCAGTAATGACTGGGCTTGATTTAGCTTGATTGGTGTCAATACTGCCATGTGGTCTTTGTTTCAATTATTGCACCTACAATTTTCTCCTCTCATACAGACAATTTTCAAGATCAGATGAAGCGGGAGCTGGCGTACAGAGAAGAAATGGTGCAGCAGCTACAAATCGTAAGTTTACTTTCTCTGATAAAAATGTCTTCAGCTGCTGCTTTGTGTTTTTTAAGCTTACACCTAAAATTTTTCCTTTGTGAGCCATGCAGACACACCATTACCGAGCTCCTATTGCCTTACATTTAGCAAGAGGTAAACACGCAGTTCTCAGCTGGTTTGGAGCCTAATTACCTGGAGATTTACTTTCATACAGTAACCAGATGTGTCTTCATGTTTCAACTAAACAAAATGTGTCGACTCAACACGGAGAGGTGCTTCTGCAGAGAGGAGGAGTGAATCAGTAAACTTTGAGCAGTTAAACGTTTCTGCCTAGGGAATCTGCTCAATCCCCGCTTCCCACCAGAAAATAAACCTTAGGATGTGTCTTTTTCTCATTTCAGACACTAGAAGAAGTGCTTAACTCAGCAGTAAAGGATCAAGTTGCCAAAACACAGTTCAGTGCAGGCACACGTTACTGTTGGGTCTCTTGCTTGTTATTTTAAAACCAAGGGGGATTTTCCCTGTGTGCTAGTGCAGCTCTGGATCATCACATCCAGCTGTGTTGTTTTGAAAAGTTGACGTTCTTAATCCAGTGCAAGCAAAGGGGCTGGAGCACGGGAAGCTGTTCCACACTCAAATAAATGAATGCTTGGTGTGGTTTCATGAGCAGTGTATGGTGAGGCTGTCAGCTAATGCTTGCTGTGCTGGTGCTTTCTCTGTGATCAATCTGACATTGCTCAACGGGGTTTTGTTTTCGAGGCAATCTTGGAAATATCCCTATTTCTCTGAATCAGCCCAATGCTCCCCCACTGAAATTTTCCTCCTGCTTGTCATGGGGCAGAGAAGGCATTGCCCAGCGTCCTGGTATTGTCATTTTCTAATTGATGGGCTAGGACATAAAAGTAAATTTGAAGGCCAGGATTGTCAGGCTTGTGCTCTGATGTTTAGAGGCATTTAGGACTGGCCTTATTTTTAGAGCTGCCGAGCATCCACGCGCCCCGTTCCTGCTGACTGCAGAGATTTCAATGAGACATGGAGGGTGTTTGAAAGAGGCTGTTTGTGGAGGAAACTCAGGTCCAGAATATCTCTGGGTGGTTTTTTTTAAGCACTCTTTTCCTTTAGTGTGACCAGTTGTTACTGCATCCCCCTTTGTGTCCCGATGACAGGCAGGAAGTTTTACCTGACCTGTGAATTTTGTTGTCTCAGAAAATTCTAATTAGGATGCCATCCTGAAAAGCTCTTCCTCTGCTGCTTTGGACTTGAGGCAGGTGACCAGCTGAATTTCCTGCTGCAAAGAACTTCTAAGCACAAAGTTTATGGGCTTACCCCAGTCCTTATCTCTTGTGTCAGCTAACTTGGAGCTGGCTAACTCTGCCTCCCAGGGAGAGAATGGATCACCTCTGCCACTCACCTTGTGGCCCTGTGGTGAAGTTGTTTCTGGAACTGGATATCCCAGACCTCCAGCAAGCCAGCTGTGGTGGTTTTCCTGATTTTCTTGGTCAGGAAAATAAATATGATCAAGTAATTCACATCCTTTTCACTTACTGACTTGTGCTATGGACAGACTAAGAGTTATTTAACCATTTAACAGAGCTGAATGTACTTACAGAGAATATTTTCAACATTTGATGTGCTGCACCAACAACTCAGGACCTCTTCCCTCATTACAGATGCCATAATTTAATTATTACTAATGAAAATGTTGTTGAATCACCAGTAAGTCTTCATGCTCATATTTGTGGGGCAGGTTGTGATCAGTGAGACTGATAAAAAGATGTTTGTATGAAAAACTGAGAGACTCCTGCAAATAATGAGTGTGTTTGCCAAAATGGGTGCAGAAATCTTCATTTCTTGGCTGATAACTGAAATGGAGTCAGCACTTTTAAGGTCATAATCCCAGCAGTGGCTTTAATTCATTCATGGGAATATATTTTGTATGTTCATGTGTAGAATTAAGATTAATGAACTGAACTACTTTGGTCTTCCAGGGTTATTGCATGGATGAATTGGTGCAGAATACACAAAAAGCATGTCTGTTTTTGATTTTTGGTTAATTTCTGTTGTTGTTTTGTTTTTAACTGGCACTTTTAGGTGCTTTTTTTTTGTACCTGAGATGCTGCATTGGTACTTTGACAGGGCTTTAACCTAATTTTCTTGTTAACACAGAAGTACAAAGAGAAAAGCAGAAGCGTTTGATACATACTGAAACCACAGTTTTAATTAGACCTTCATAGGTGTATGTTTTTTAGTACTAAGCTCAAAATTTATTGATGTAACTAGCCACAGAACGGGATTTAATTGCTTTTAAAAATTATTTTACAAAAAATACAGATGCCTAGAGTCAAAGGTTTTTTTGGCTCTTCTCACTGCTGAAAATATACAACTTAAATTAGTCCTTCCTGAATATTCCTGGAAAGGTTTAACAGCCGTGTGGATGTGGCACTTCGGGACACAGATTAGCGTGGGCTGGGCAGTGCGGGGGAAATGGTTGGATTTGAATATCTTGGAGGGCTTTTCCAACCTAAATGATTCTGTCATCCCCTGATCCCCTCTAACTGTGGGTACCATAGAGAGGTTTTTCCAGAACGATCGTTTCACTCACCCTGAACTGAGCAATCAGACTCTAAAATAAATTAACCCAGCGTGTTCGCCGTTTCGGAAATATCTGTAATACAAGCTGAACGCGAACACGAAAAGAAAATCAACAAATCCTGATTGCATTTGAAAACTTCCCAGCGCCAACACCCGCTGCAGACTGCCGTGAAGCTCGTGCCCTGCGCTGGCCGTGACGCTTTTTGCCCCGTTTTTTTGGGGAGATTCCTCCCGGTTTTGGGAGCGGTCCGTGGCAGCGCGGCCCGCGGGCGCCCTCTGCCGCCCTCCGACTGCCCCTGCAGCGCTAAATCCGCGCTCAAATTGAGCCGGGCTTAAATTAAAGCAGGGCTGGATCAGCGGCCCCCCGCTGCTCCTGCTGCTCTGCCCGAGCCGCAGTTGAAAAATAATAATATTCCATGGCTTCCTGAAATCCAGGAGTAAGGCTCAGGTCGCTGGAAAAGCGGGGTGGGTCCTGTTCTCTTACATCTCCGCCGGTGGGTGTTGGGTTCTTTGCAGGCAGCCTGGCTCAGAGGGCTGCTGGAGCAGCAGGCTGGCGTGGGGCCATTAGTTTTGATGGGAATCACAGAATGAATAAGGCTGCAAGTGGCCACTGGAGGTCCCCGAGTCCAAGCTCCCTGCTGGAGTGGAGTCCTGCAGAGCTCATTGCTCAGAGCAGCTCTCCAGGCAGGTGAGGAAGGCTCCACAGCCTCTCCATGCAGACTGTTCCAGTGAGGAATTTCTTCCTGATGTCCAGGTGGAATTTCCCGTGTTTCAGTTTTCAGAGTTTTCCGAGCATCTGAAGCAGCTACCAGGAAGTTTTGCAACCTGTTTGTGCCAGGATCTTGTGCCAAATGCTAGGAAACAACCAATCATCATATTTAACGAGAAAATGGATCTTAGACTCCCTGAATGCATTTTTCTCTTCCTTTTCTGGCAAAGTGCTGCTTCCCAAATTGGCTGAGTATACAGGGTGTGTACAAGGGATTCCTACATAAAATGTGGATTTTGCATGTGGATCCTGTTGTACCATGGAAGGTTTAAACTGGATATTAGGAAAAAATTCTTCACTGTCAAGCACTGAGGTCAGCTGTTCAGGGCAGAGGTGGTGTTCCCATCCTTGGAGGGGCTTAAAGTCTATGTGGATGTGGCACTTGGGGACATGGGTTAGTGGTGAGCTGGGCATTGGTGGCATGGTTGGACTAAATTATCTTAGGGATCTTTTTGAACCTAGAAGATTCTGAGATTCTGAGGATCACATGGCTTTTGTTAATGAGTTGTACAGAAAAGGCCAGAGAGGAGGAACTGCTGCCCAGAAGGATGGGGGAAATTCAGACATCACACACATGGTACAGCCTTAGAAGAGCTCACCTGCCTTTAGAGATTTTAGTTTCTGTCCAGTGAGACCAGAACTCATCTGCTGGCACAGCCCAGCACCGTAACCAAGTACCAAGTCACCTCCTGCCTGAGCATCTGCATCTGTCTGATATTGTCTTCTGAGCAACTGCGCTAGTGGAACAGACTTTAAAACCATGAACTTTCTCCCTAGCTGCCTGGTGAGAGAAAAAGATCAGAAGCAGCATTTCCAGCATTATGATTTAAATTTTTTCCTTTTAAGTTCTCATGAACCTCTCTCAAACATGGCCACAGCAAAGTAGAACACCAAGCAGGAAGTTTAAATCTTCTGCAAACTGAGGAGCTTTTCTCAATTTTCCCTCAGAGATGCCTTACAAGTAGTTTGTGGGTTCTCAGTGGTGACCTGTCCATCAGGAAAAGCTCAGGTGGTGTTCATCACCCGTGGTGGTTTAGATCATCAGCTGATGATCCATCCCACTGATTTTACATTGGGGTAAAAGGTGACAGGTTTTTGAGGTGTATTAGAAATGTGAAACATGCAGGCAGGCCTTTGTCTTTCCAGGTTAGGTGAAAAATGATGGTTTGGGTTTGTTTGGGATATTTTAATTAGGTTATGCTCCCATGAACTGAATTCTTCCTTACCAGCCTCACTTCAGGCTGATAATAATGTTCAGAGCTCAGAACTGGATCCATCTGGAGCTGCTCTGTGTTTTATGGCTTTCTGCTCTCAGTGCTCCTTTAAATCAACTCTGTTCTTCAGAGACAGGCAATAAAATAAATCAGGAACTATCTCTCTGCAAAGCTGATTTCCATCTCTGCATCATCTTTCACCCTGATCCTTAGAGATTGACAAGGAATATTTAAAAGAAGGGGAAAAAAGATCCACCATGTGGTTAATGTTGGTAAATCTTCAGAGCCATGAGAGCCTGTCCCTCTGGGTTGCACTGTAATTCAGAAGAGCACCAGTAGTTCCAATTCCTAGTTTACACTGCTTATGGAAAGCTTTTGTACAACTCATGTATTCATTATCCAAAAAAGAAGCACCCACATTTGTGTGTAGGGAGATCTGGGTTCCCAAAAAACAGGAAATGGGAAATGGCAGTGCTTCAGTGCCATTTGTGATTTCTGTGCTTGGCCTGAAGTGGTGCAGCTCAGGTGATTGACCTCGGAGAGAATGCAAACAGTTGTTCAGCAGAATGGCTCTCGGATTTCTTGAGTGGCATCTTGTGCTGAAGTGTCTGCTCACAGGCACACACATAATGACAGGTAAAAGAACATTTCTGGAACGCTGTGCCCTGTGTCCTCAAAAGGCTCATCCCTGCTTGTGTACAGGAAAGTGAGCTGTCTTCACCAGAATTTTATTTCTTGCTGTCTGTTTTTTGGTTTATTTTTTTGTTGGGGTTTTTTTTTGTTTCAAAGACAGGTGAGCAAAACTTGTATCCTGACCTCACATGTGAATATGCCTTGGGTGGATAGGAGCTCTGCCTCTTTCTCCAGTAAATTCAAATGTTGAAGAAAAGGATGCCTTGTAGAAACTCAAGCAGAAAGCTTCCTTTTCTGTAGAATCTGCAGAAATTCTGATCAAAAATGGGTGTGGATGTGCAGGGAGCCACAAGCCAGCCTCAGCTACTGCATGAATGCAAAATTTTTTTCTAGGCAACAGAAGGCAGGGTGATGTAAAATTGTGTACCTCAGCAGAGATGGGATGCAGAGGTGAAGCCTCTGAAAGAGCAGGGTGTGCTAAAGCTTTGTTGATATTTGAGTGTGTAAACAGGGATCAGACAGGAACTTCAGAAATGACTCCCCAATCCTATCCACTGTCTCTGCTTTGGTTTGAGTCGTGGAGCAGGCTCCAGGCTTGCTGAGTGGGCTCCTTCCAGGTGGAATAAATGAGGATGTGCTCCAGGAATGCACAGGGGACTGTGCTCCGGTTCCTAGTGGGTACCAAGACTAGACTGGAGTCAGCCTGTAGAAATATTGTCCATATTATAAATATGTATAAAAATGTTGATAGTGTACATATTGCATTTTGCTTGGAGTTTCCCTTCAGATCTGCTCTCTTTGTGTTTCCTACTAATGTGGACCAGGTCACAAAAACTGGGGGTTTTGCTGCTTAAAACCCAACTAACTGCCTTCACTTTTGTTATTTCTGTACACCCTTTGAAAAAGGCCACCTTTTTGCTAGGAAGAGCCCTAAATCCTCTCCCACCACAGCTTCAGAGTTACTGAATGCTCTGACAACGACAGAAATAGAAGATGACATTGTAGGTGATTTAACTCATGGAGAAAGCAGGCATTTCCCTGTTGAACACCCACCTCTCCCACTGCCATCAATTGCCAGGAGATCAGGTAAAACAACACACGTTAGAAAGATGCCAAATATAGCGGAGAAGTGGATTAAGAACAGTTAATTTCTGACAGAATGTACCCCGCTGTATTATCTAGGTCAGTACAGCTTGGGAGATGTCCTACATAATTTGTGGCCATGCAAACCCAAGTTGGCCTTCGTGAGTGGGAGAGAGGCAGGAATCAGCTGGCGAGGCACCACAGGTCCCAGCTGGAACGTGCTGATTCTTTTTGTGCCGTTTGTTTGTGGCTCCCTTTTGCATCCAAACCATGGCCAAAGGTGATCAGGGAAGCGGCTTCTCTGCACCCCCTTCTCTGCTGCAGCTGGGGAAGGAGTTTTGCAGCCTTTGCAAGCTCCGTGTCCTGAAGGCAGCTGTGCCTGGGGACATGGTGGAGGGGACAGCTCTGTTTCTTGGGGAGGGATCTGGCCACGAGCTTCCTGATTCCTCTTATCTTCTGTCAGGGGAAGGGAATGTAAGAGTAGTCAGACAAAACACCTGGAATCTTGGTCTGTTCTGGTCATCAGTGGTTTGTGCACACGCGTTTCCCCTTTCCCAGGGCTGTGCAGGGGCGAAGCAGTGTGCCCCTGTGGAAGGTTTCTGCTGTCATTCAGCCACAGACACTGCTCCTTCCTGGTGCTGCTGCTTTCTGCCACACTGACCTCCCTTCCCAAGACATGAAAGGGTTATCTCTCAAGTTTCAAAAGCCCCTCTCTCTCCTCTCATCCTGATCTTTCCCTCCTCTTTTTCCTGCTTACGGTAGGCAGGGATGGAAAAGTCTCTCGATGCCTTTGCAGGCACGATGCTTTACCCCAGCCCAGAGGCACAATGGCTGGGCACAATTCACACAAACATCCTCATAATGGGTGGGCATAGTGTATTTGAAATAATTATGGGCATAAGGTATTTAAAATCAAAACAGGGATGTACAGGAACGTGTGGGGTCAGTGGATACGGATGCGCATTCACTGTGTCCAGGTGTGTGGGGCAGGTTGCTTGAACTCTGCATTTGCCCATCTTCTGCTGTTTCTTCTGCTGTTTGTGCAGGTTAAGGCCCTTGATCCTGACTTCAGGTGACATAATTGTCATCTTGCAGTGACATATTTGATATTATTTGTGAGCATATTCTCAGCAGAAGCAGGTCAGCTCAGTGTGCAGCAGCACCTAGGAGTGCAGGGACGCAGGATTTTTTGATCTCCCAGCCTGAATTCCTCCAGCAGTCCCTCCAAAAGTCATCATCAAAGAATTTGTAACCACTTGGATTCCCAGCTATGGAGAAATCTCAGAGCAATTTAGTTTTGTTGCATTCTAAAGGCCCAGCACTGAAGAAGAGCAGCCCTGTAATGTATTCCCACTGGCCAATGAGCACATCATCCCACTTTGTTTCTAAATATAACTGTGTTCCCTAATATGCCCATGTTCTCTGTTTTTCTTTAATTATTTGTTCCACTTCAGTGGCTTCCCTTCAGATTGGTGCAAGTTGGAGATAACTATTATGAACTTCCTAATTAGGGGGATATAAATACACGAAGTCTCACGCTCCCAACCTGCTGTATTGTGGCTGTGCAGGGATCAGTGTGCATTGCCTGATCTGCCACAGACAGCTGACTTTTTATGATCTCACAGGTGGCTTTATCCTTTGTCAGCCTCTGATATAAACACAGCATCAGAATGCATCTTTTACACTGAATTTTAAGATTCTATCTGTTGTTTTAATTCTGGCCGTTTTTTATTTTATTTCTGCTTCAACTTCCCTGAGGTTTCATAAAGACTTGAACCTTTGTATTTAAGATGTTGTTTCCTACAATTCCTCTCCATTTTCAGGAAGGAAAACAAAACCTTTCATTTACAGGGATTTCCAGCTTGGGCGTTTCGTTAGCCAAACCTTGTCTTGAGCAGTGTCTCTGTTTCTGTGTCATTCCAGATTCCCTATGCAGCAAGCTTGATCAGGAAAGAAAAGCTCGGTGCACACCTCAGCAAAAGCTAAAGGTGAGCTCGTGAGAAAGAGATTTCATTCCACTTGGCCTGGCTGCCTGTGTTCCTCTGCAGCCATTGCAGGGATTAAGAGGATCATTCTGTTGTTTGATGAGGCTGGTTGTGGCCCCAAAGCCCTCTCTGTGCAGGTGCTGTGCTACAGTCTAGAGCTGATAAATCACATGTGGAACAAATTATGAGGCTTCACTGGGGTGGGATGTAGTGCTGGGAGCTGACCCATGAGTCCTGCAGTGACAGGACAAAGGCTTCAAACTGGGAGTAGCTTTAAATTAAATATTAGAGTAGCTTTAAATTTAATATTAGGAAGAAATTCTTCCCTGTGAGGGTGATGAGGCCCTGGCACATGTTTCCCAGAGCAGCTGTGGCTGTCCCTGGATCCCTGGCAGTGCCCAAGGCCAGGTTGGATGGGGCTTGGAGCACCCTGAGATAGTGGAAGGTGTCCCTGCACATGGCAGGAGTAGGATGAGGGGATCTTTCAGGTTCTTTTCAATCCAAACCATTCCATGCCTCTAACTGCCTGAGCTTGTGCTTTTCCTTACACTGAAAAGTGTCATCAAGGTCAATTTACCTTCAGTGGAAGGAGGGGAGCACCTTGGCATTCAGAGCACAAAAAGAAATGTTCATGCTCCAGGAAGGGAGGAGTTTTTCTGCCCTTAATGGAACTGCTTTAGCTCCAGGAAAAAGCAGTACATCAGCATATTTTGGGAGCCTCTCAGAGCCCCACTGACTGTGGTTCTGAAGTTCAGGGTCTTACAGAAGGTAATTCTCCTGCTGCTCATGTGCAGGGCCTTCCTAAACCAAACACTACATTTTTCAGGACATTCTATTAGAAGGGTTCATTTGGTAGTAACATCACCTCCATCATCAGTGGCCTGGGAGATTCCAGTTTTGGGTGCTGAAGTTTTAACATTTAAATGACATTCTCTTGGTTTTTTTCCTGATAAAACAAGAAGATTAGGGATTGGAGACAGATGCCAAAACCTGATAGCCCTGCTGCTGTGTTATGGCACAAAATCTGGCTTGTGGATTCACTAAAAAACTCCCTGAGGAGAAGTAGGGGGATTAGAAAAAGAAGAGCTACTCATACACAGAGATCTCAGTAATGCACAAAATAGAGGTATTCAAGAGAGTATCTAAGAAGGGCTTGATAGGAGAGATGATGGAGGTTTGCCTGAGCTGTAGCAGAAGCAGATTCTTAAAAATAAAAGCAGTGGAAGTACAGAGTAACCAGATAGCCACGATCTGTGGCCCGGAGCTCTGCCCGCTGAGATAAGGAGATTATTCTGAGCACCGAGCTGGTCTCTTTTGGCTTTGTGCACACTTCCTTACTGACTGCCAGCGTTTTCCAATTGAGCTTACAGCAATCTGAGCGCTGATTTAAAACAAACTCAGCGGCATTAACACCCCGAATAAAAACAGCAGGTCAGGAGCAGCAGGTCCTGCGCCAGTGCCGCGTCTGCAGCGCTTGATGCCCAATAAAAACCTGCCTGGGGATGGCAGCATCGGAGGAGAGGAGCAGTTTGCTCCCATCACCGGGCTTCCAGCAGCTCCCAGTCCCTGCAGGGCGGTGCTGGCATCCCGGCAGCGAGCATTCCCTTTGGCGAGGGCGGAAGGATGGACGCGCTCCTCACGCTGCTTCTGCCCACATCCCCGCGGACCACGGGGATGTCTCCACGCAGCCCCGGTGCTTTTGGAAGATTTGCTGTTGCTTAAGTGCTAATCTGAGCCAGCCAGGCGGAGAACCAGGGCTGTGCTGTTCAGTTTCGTGTCCTTGATGCGCCAACAAGGAAAAGTCTCCTCAGGAGGAAACGTGTTGGTGCATCCCTGCCCTCGTGTTTGCACATCCCTGCCCTCCCAGCGCTCCCGAGGGCTTCAGACTCTTTGTTTGGCAGAGCAACCCCTTGGTTCCTGCCCTGAGCCCCTCTGCTCCTCCCCACAGCAGATCTGGCTGCGTTTAATATCACTGCAGTCAGTTAAAGTTTGCGCTTCATCTTTATTGCCAATATTTCCACGTGGTCCCACAGGTACTCACTGGGTAATGCCGCAAAATCTGGCTTGTGGGTTCACCGAAAAAATCGCCGAGGAGAAGTAGGGGGATTAGAAAAAGAAGAGCTACTCATACACAGAGATCTCAGTAATGCACAAAATAGAGGTATTCAAGAGAGTATCTAAGAAGGGCTTGATAGGAGAGATGATGGAGGTTTGCCTGGGCTGTGGAAGAAGCAGATTCTTAAAAATAAAAGCAGTGGGAGCAAGGACAGAGTAACCATGATCAAAGTGTCAAAGTCTCAGGGGATGCTGCTAGAGCAGGTGACCTACATATGTGTCCCTTTCCCAAGGGTTGTAAATAAATGTCATAATTCTGTCACTGTCTCAAACTTTGGCTGGTATTAATGTTGATAATACTTTCTCTCTCTCTCTCTTTTTCTCCCTCTCTTTTTTTTTTTTTTTTTTTTTTCCACTCCCAGAAGCACAGGAGCTTTTGCAGCTGTTACCTTATAAGTTATTACCCAGTCAGAAACCTGACTTGTATATAGACTGTGAAATGGAAGTGTTTGGGGATCTAAATAAAAAAAAAATCAGGTTCCTCTGAACCTAAGGACAAGTGACCTCATAGTATCATGGACAACCATGTCAAATAGAATGTAGCAGCCATTTATTAGTAAACACAAAACAACAAAAAAAAATGCCTGTCCTTGATATTTTTCTTTTTTTTTTTTTTTTTGGTGGTACCAAAGTTTAAGTCTTTGTGTTTTTAGAAGGACTATTGAGCTTGATAGAGAGAAAAAAAAAAAAAAGCTTTTGAATCGTGCAGATAAGCTGTGAAAGGAACTGCTGGTCCTTTCAATGCCACAGGCACTGACAACATCTGCCAGCTCACCTTTTGCTTTGGAATAGTGATTGTTTTATGGAAGGGAATGAACGTCTCACCAGATGGGCCAGAACCACGTTTGGATGGACGGGTGGACAGATGGATGGACGGATAGAGCAGCGTTAGCCATACACAGTGCTTTTTAAAAGCAGTCTGGAGATTCTCACACCCCTCTCCCTCGTCCCTTCCCCCCCTCTGGTATTTTGCCTGCTGTATGAATTACGATTGTACTCCTCTGGAAATATTTTACAATTTAATATTGAGTGTAATTAAGAATATAATCACTGTTATCAAAAAAGGTATTTAACTCTGTTGTAGTTTCTTTATCATTCATGTGGATAAAAAGTCTATAATAAAAAAAAAAAAGAAAAGTATGAGATAATAGTTGAGCTTCCCTGTAATTTAATGCCTTGTTTAGTCCACTGAAGAAAACAACTGGGAAATCTATCCCCAGTAATGCCTTTTTAGAAGCATTTTAATTCACAAATAATATGCTGAAGAGTTTCATGGCGGAAATTTCTGCCTCTGGTTATTTTGAAAACGCTCAGAAGAAGCAGATTTAGTACAATTTCAGAACGTGCCTTGTGGATCCACAGAAATAAAGGCAGTCAGTTGATTTTGAGGACTGCAGCCGTATTCCCCCAGGTCTTTCCTTGGTGACCTGCAGCACCATGATTGTCAGGGCTTTCCTGAGTGAATCCACCTCCCTGCTGAAGGGCTTGCTGCCAAACACAAAGGATCTCCCACACCAAGACAGCATCTCCAGCACCTAAAAGTGTTCCCAGCAGAGCTGCTCTCTCAATATTCCCAGCAAATTCCTGTGAGATTAAATCACCTGGCTTTGCAGGTCCTTGCTGCAACTGGCAGGGCTGGGAGGCAGGGGAGGAAGGGCACAGCCTGTTTTCATGCCCTGCCCTGCACAGTTTGCTCTGGTGTTAGGTGAGCTGACAGGACTCACGGAACCAACAGAATTAAGGCTTTTGTGGCGTGGGAAAAAAAAACAAAAGCAGCAAAACCACCAGAGAAGCTGGGCCAAGGCAGCTCAAATTTTCACCTGTACCAGTAGCCTGTTCCCAGGAACAGAGGAAATCAGATGCTTTGTGAAAGCACACCAGCAATTAGAGATATGTTCCCAGAATATTGTTTTAGCTACTAATGATTTACTGCTTATGGGTTTTCTGACCTAGACATGATGTCTTGCTTTTAGTAATGCTCAATGGATTTTTTTTTCTTCCATGAACACAACCAGTGATTTTTTTAATACCCAGGCACACTTTTAGCAGATTACAGCATCCTGTGGCAGTAAACTCCACTGCTTAAATACAGCTTGTGGGGAAAAAAGAGAAAACCAGCTTCTGATGATTGGAGCTGCCAAATTTAGCCTCATTTTATGCCCTGGGCTTCTTGTACTGGATGAGACAAATTGTTGACTACTAGCCATCCCTGTCCACTTTCCCCATGTCTGACATGATTTCATAGGCATCTATCAAGCCTTTTTGGCTGTGCTTTTTCCAGATTAAGTTGTAGTCATCCCTCCAACATGAGCAGCCCCATAGCTCCGTAGTCCTCATGTACCTTTTCCCAATCAGGAGCATCCTTTATGAGATGCAGAACTAGCTGCACTTGGGAATACTCAGGGTACAGGATGCTCTACAGATTATTGCACAGAGTGACACTGTGCTGCTTTCTGTGATGAATGAACCCAGCTGCAGGGTGGTGGTAAAATCTCTTACCACTATAGATCAAAAGTTTTGCCCAGACATAAAGCAACCCAGCTGCTCAATAAGAAATTACCTCCCTAATGGCTTCTGAGTGCCAGAGCTCCTGGATGTGGTCAGGCATTCAGTGCAGCCCTTGCTGTCCCTCACCATTTGAGAACCAGCCCCAGGAGCAGACACAATGCACCTAAAGCAGATTTATTTGTTTTCTGCTCCCAGCTCAGGCCGTTGTGTTCCCCAGGGACTTTCCAGAGCCCAGCTGTGTGTGCTGGTGCAGTTGTGGAGCAGTGCATTAAATGCACAGCTCACACAAATTAACAGGCAAGAAATGCACTTCAAACTGAGCACTCAGACTCAAAATGTCCAATTTCCACTTGGTTATTTACGCCCACTCAGGAAATGGAAGCACCATTTGCCTGGTTGGTAGCTGATTCACAGACCACAATGGCAAAGGCTGTGATGGAACATATATCTCAGAACTAAGCATGAATGAGGTGTTTTGAATTAAAAAATAATTCCTCATACTGATAAAGGTCAAGAACGTGATTCTAGAAAACAAATAAAGGAAGGCCTCCACCTAAACAAATCACTTTGATAAATATCCATGAAAGCTCCTAATCACCAGTTGCTTTTTGTTTGCTTTCCTCTTGTGGCAAAGCTTGTAAGCATTAAAGTGAAAAGGATCCCATTAAACACTGCTGTGTTTCACCAACTCAACCTTTCCACCACAAATAAAAGTTAAAAAAATAAGGATACTGGAAGATTTTCCCAGGAGCTGATATGGTTCTATCTGCAGCACACATACCCTGTTTCTGCACAAATTGATTTGCACTCAGCTGCCTCTCTGCAGTGGCCTTGGCAGGGCCGTGTTGGAGCCCACTGAGGAGCACATCCCAGCATGGCTGTAGGGGGGTCACATAAAATTTTGGTGGCACTTTGGATGTGGCCAGCCTGAGCTGGAAGGTGTGGATGTGGCTGCAGCTCCCCAGGGCCACGTGGGGACTCTCCCAGCCACAGCCAATTTGCTCACACACAGGGCAGCCCTGCTCTGTGTGTGAGCACAAAATGAGTGACGTGTTGGTGTGGAAAACAAATACTCAGCTTTCCTAACATGTGACGTGCAGCTTGTCAACACCTTGAAGAAACCTGCGTAAGTGACCAAATATCGCCTCCACAGCTGCTATCACAGGAGAGGCAAAGGGCAGCAGCAGCCCCACAGGCCTCAGTTTTGGCCTTCTGGACACCAAAATCCCCTGAGCATGGCAAAACCCACAGCACACTGAGCTGTGGTTTGAATTTCCAGGTGGAATGAGAGTACTGATTGTTACCCCACAGCTGTGTGTCCATGAACTGCCCACAACACCTCCCAGGTGGGCTCTGTGCTCCAGATGTGCTGGTGCTTCTCCAGGACCTAGGGCTTGTTTGCTTCTGAGATGCTTTAGCACAGCTATTTTTGTTGGTGAAGAAGTGCACCAAGCAAAAGCATGAAGATATGGCCTTTCCCTTATTCCAGGAAATGGGACACAGGACTTCTCTCAGGACCAAAATCTTATATGCCTTCAAGCTGTCTCCCTCAAAGACTCTTTCTGCCTTTTGCTGACCTTGCTGTAAAATGGAAGGGGCAATCTGCACAATTCTGGAATGGTTTGGGTTGGAAGGGGTCTTAAAGCTCATCCAGTTCCACCTCCTGCCACAAGCAAGGACATTTTCCACTAGTTAATGCTGCTCCAAGCCACATCCAGCCTGGCCTTGTGAGTCATGAACAAATTTTCTGAAGCAGATAGCATATCTGAGCACTTACTGCTTTTGAGATTGATCACATTGATGAACAAATACCTTGGAATAAATACCTTGATGGTTATTTAAAAAAGTATCTCTGACAGAATAGGTTTCTTCACGATGTTAAAGATCAAGAAGTTTTGTCTGAACTGGGTCTGGTAAGCAGGATAACGCTCTGCTTATTAATAGTCCCAAAAAAAAACACTGCATCTTTTCTTTTGTATTGCTGATTAAATAAATCCCTGTGCCTTTTAGGGTTCAGATTTCCTCGGGGTCATTTTTCCTATTCCATAATTTTTTATGTAGTGTAAAACCTTGAGGCAGCTGTGCCAAAAGTTTGGTATAAATTTTGCAATTTATACAAAAAAAAAAATTGCAAAAAATTGTTACCAAAAATTTTTACCAAAAAATTGTACAAAAAATAGCTCCTCCTGAGAAAACCTGTGTTTTTCAGACTGTATCACTGAGGAATTAACAAAAACAAAGTAAAATGTTTTCTCTGACCCTCTATGATAAAAACTTTCACCCTGCTGGCTTTTAAAGCAGAATCACTCTGCTAATAAAAGCTCTTGGAGAGCTCCTGTAGGACATACCTCTGTTTTCCTATCACCTCCTGAAGCTTTTCTTTCCTCCAGGAGGTTTGTCCATGGAGTTTATGCCCAGATGAGCATGGCAGGGGGCTGGAACAAGATGGGCTTTAAGATCCCTTCCAACCCATATGATTCTGTGATTCTATAATTCTAAACGTATTTTGACATTGTTTTACCCAGCTGCCTTGGATTATTCAGTACAATTTTGAGAGGGCTTTTTTTTCATTATAGTGATATTATCCTTGGTGTGTACCCTCATATGTGAAATTTTTCATCTCCAAAGTGGTAGCCAAGTATTCACTAATAAGTCCCAGAGCAGGTAAAAGACCTAGAGTGGTGCAGAGAAGCTCTGTCCTTGCACCCAGCTCACATCCTGCTGACCTGTGGTGTGTGCCTCCGTGGCCTTGTGCACACTTGGCTGCCTGTCCTGGTCTCCCCGGGGTTGTTGTTATCTGTGCTGGCAGTTTTCAGTGCTGGAACTGCACCCAAGCCACGTGAGATAAGGTGTTTCTGCTGCCCCCTCCTCCTCCACCGCAGCTCCCCGCACTGTGATCTCAAGCTTCTCCACAAAACTGAGTCTGGGGTGAGGTGACACCAGGATAAAAAAGAAAAAAAAGGAATGTTTATTCACATACTAATTTTTTTTAAAAATAAGACTATTCACCTTCAGGAATATTGAGGGCATCCATTGTTTTTTTTTTTTTTTTTTTCTTATTGTCTCTGAAAGTTCAATAAAAGTGAATTTCGACTCCCAAGAGAAGAACACATCCCAGTTGCTTCCACCACATCTTCACACTGGGCATGCACAAGACACGTGGATCCACCATGCAGATGGTCAATGGCTTTCAAGAGTGAGGTCTTGTTGTGTATTTAGCAGCTTTTTCTTTAGAAACATGGTCTGGATATCAGAGAAATCAGCAGAGATTCCCATTAACTTCAGTGACCTTTGGATCAGACTCAAAAATCACAAATGGGTTCCACAAAGCAATCTCAGCTTTGATTTGCTCTTTCCCTTTGTTTGATAAAGAAGGAAAGTGCTGGCACCTGCCTGAATACAAAGTCCTCCCTGCTCAGGAGCTCTTTTGTGGCTTGTTCAGGCTTAAAGCCAAACACAAGTCCAGAAATTCCCCGCAGGAGGGAGGGAGAGAGGTTCATGCAGACCAAGCATCCTCCTCTGTGGATGACACAAAATGAAGAGTGGATGTGTGGCTTAAACAGAAAAAACACCTGCATATATCTGCAGGCCTGCTCTTTGCTGTTCACCTCTCTATAAAATCCATTAAATGTAGTTAATTAGCTGTTTTCTTGAGCCACAGAGGAAAATTCACAGTTGTGGTCAACTAGACTTCTAGCTGACTGTGAATTCTTTGGAATTCTCCAGACTGTGGATGCCTGAAACCCTTCCAAACAATCTCCAGGGGACTCAGAGAGGTGCTTGGGGTCCTGTTTGTTACCGTGACGTAAGAGGAGCTGGACTTGCTGTGCACCTATTTGTCTAGGCACAGCAGAAAAACCAGTCTATCTCTATTGTTTTGAAATGCCTGCCAATATGGATTTCATTAATGTTTTCTTTGTGCCTGCATTAACGAAGAAAGGGTCTCCACCCTGGGGGCACCACTCCTTCTCTGCCCACAGAGCAGAGGCAGCTGCAGCCTCTCAGGAGATAACTCAGGGCAGCTGCCAGCTCAGCCCCCAGCCTGGCACAGGGAATGGGGCTCCTGCAGAGCGCAGCGAGGCCCAGAGCTGGGCAGATGTGGCTCCCTAACTGAGGCATGGGAAGGTCTCAGGACTTCTGCTAGTCAGAGTGAACATGAGATGCTTTAGAAAATCTCTTTTCTTTAGAAAATCTCTTTTGCCAGCATAGTGGTCAAAGAAGGAGTCAGAGCTCTTCTCTTCTCTTCTTCTCTTCTCTTCTCTCTCTCTCTTCTCTTCTCTCTTCTTCTCTTCTTCTCTCTCTTCTCTCTCTTCTCTTCTCTTCTCTCTTCTCTTCTCTTCTCTTCTCTTCTCTTCTCTTCTCTTCTCTTCTCTCTCTCTTCTCTTCTCTTCTCTTCTCTTCTCTTCTCTTCTCTTCTCTTCTCCTCTCCTCTCCTCTCCTCTCTCTCCTCTCCTCTCCTCTCCTCTCCTCTCCTCTCCTCTTCCTCTCCTCTCCTCTCCTCTCCTCTCCTCTCCTCTCCTCTCCTCTCCTCCTCTCCTCTCCCTCTCCTCTCCTCTCCTCTCCTCCTCAAGGTTGTTTATTGCTTCTTATCTATAAAATTCTTTCTCCAACCCACCGAGGTCTGTCTGGCAGGTCGGGTTGAGGCACTCTGCCCACCTCAGAGATGGTGTTGTCTTTTTATACTAAAAACTACATGTATACTATTTACAATAACTTCCCAATACCTATCACCTGCGTTAGACAGTGAGTTTCTACCTTAAACCAATCAAAAAGTGCCAACATCACAGCAGAAGATGGAGGCTAAGAAGTAGAAGAGGGATAAAGGCTGGACATGCCCAGATTCCTCCATCTTTCCTCCTGAACCCCCCTTCTAAAAACCCCAATAATCTATTTTTCACCCCGTGATGAATTCACTATCATTCTATTTTAACTCTCTTGACTTGTACTTCTTCATATAAAGGTTGGTAGTTGTTTTTTCCATGGGTAAAAATCAAAGTCACAGGTGACTTGTGGTCTGTGCCAAGGTCTCTGAGCCCCCAGGGCAGGGGCTCGAGCCATCCAAGATGGGCAGAGAGATGCCTTGGCTTCCGACAGGAAGGGGTAGGTGCTTTGGGGATAAAGTTGTGTTCTCCCCCTGCCTGCAGTGCAGTGAGGCCAGGCAGCAAGAAACACCAAAATGAAGCACTTTTGAAGCCCTGAACTGGCCATCCCCACTTGGCAGCTCAACAACAGCTCCTGCCTGGCTCCTTTCAGTGCAGAGAGCCAGCTCAGACCGTGCAACAGCCAGGCAGCAAGGACAGGGCTCAGGCTGGTCACAGCTCATGGGCTCCCCTTGCCTGGAGAGCACCCACAGCTGGCCTCTCCACCCATCCTTCTGGAGAAGACCCAAAGGCACCAAACCCCTCCTGGGACACAGCACATTTCTGCAGCAGGCCCTGGGCACCAAACACAGAGATGGCTTTGCTGGAGGAGTTCATGCACATCAGAGGGGGCCCGAGCCCTGTGGGAGCCCTGTCAGGCCCCTGGGTGGAGCCTCCTGCTCCACCAGAAAGGCTGTGGAAATAATTGCTTATCCACAGGATGGTGAGTAAAGCCTCTGTTTGATCCACCTCCACACTTTATTGATTGTCTAAACACGGAAGAGATTACACTGCCCTATAAAAGCCACGGGGAGAAGGAAGCAATCAACAGAGGCAAATGAAGTGAGCAATTAGTCTGAAACCCTTCGGACCAGCTTTACTTTCAGGCAAGGTTTGAGCAGTGTGATGATGACACAAGGATCTTCAGCAGTCACAAGGTAATCCACAAATTTGTAATCTAATTCTGTTTTATATTTTTAATTTCCTTGGTGTATTTTCTTGACTTCTTTTTAAGCACAAGGGTGACACTGAGGTTTTCCTTAGGACATCTTACAGATGGGACAAAAAGATTTGGTGTCTTGGGGGATTGGAGGACTCTCTAATGAGCAAGTTGATTTTCCATTCTCAGTAACATTCAGCCCAGCTGTCCCCTGGGGAGAGGGAGAATTTCTCCAGGGGAAATTTCACATGACATCCTGGAGCAAATTCTGAGCTAACATTTCATTTTACTCACATCCACTGATGGACAAGAGGCAAAACCTGGGCAGATCACTTAGCTTTTACTTCTGGAGCCAGTAAAAGAAAAGGTTCTGTGTCCTGGAGCAAATTGGCCAGGATTAGATAAAAGTATCAGCTAGATAAGTTAGAGCGTGTTGTTGGTATTGTTGGGTCGTTTGTCCACGCCAAAATTCCACCCCTGGCAGTGTCCAAGGCCAGGCTGGATGGGGCTTGAAGTAACCTGGGATAGTGGAAGGTGTCCCTGACCATGGCAGGGGGTGGCACTGGATGGGCTTTAAGGTTCCTTCCAACCCAAACCATTCTGGGATTCTGTGATTCTATAAAGATTAGAAGCCATATAGGAAAATGAAGTCAAACTCAAGAGAGTAGGAGCTCATTGCCTTAACAGAGACATTCAGGGTTTTTGAGTTGGATTAACTTCTGTCTTTTGGATCTATCCCTTAACACATCTTGCTTTAATCTCCAGTTAAAGATAATTCACATTAGAGATAGTGAAATACTCAGGTGTAAAGAATCAAAAGATAAAAGAATCTGAAAAATAAAAGAATCTGAACTAAGTATGCTGGTTTGAACAGTAAGCTGGGATCTGATTGTCTCTTTGCCTAATTTTTCAGGATGGCCCATGGTGGTGGCGAAGATTTGTACAACTCTGTGGTTGTCCAGGAAGAAGGTGTTCTACTCTCCTGTTTGTTTCCATCAGCATTTAAAATCAGTTTTGCAGTGTGGTGACACTGCTGAGTGTGTTACCAAGTCTGTCAGGTTATGGCTACAGGGTGTTGAGTGGGCTCAAAAGGAGTGGATGAAGCAGACACACATGTTAGACATGATTCTGTTGGGGCTTAGGGTGGGAAGAATGGTGGAACTCAAGGGAGGGGTTGCAGCAGAAAAGAGTGGGAGCCTTGGAGGCAGGAGTGCAAGCCACTGTTCATTTCTTTAAGTTTGGAATTACATACAAGAGTAAAAAAAGGATGGAAACAGACTGAAAAGGGTGGAAGTGGATGGAAAGTGCTGGCTAGACAGGCAGTAAGGTTCAGGATACTGCTTTACTATAAATAGGTGGATAATATGTGAAATGACTTTGTGATCTAACAGTGCAGGGCCGACTTTCCCAGCCCAAAACCCACAGGGCTGCATTTCAGTCTCAGTCCTGAAAAGCAGTTTTGCTTTGCTCTTTGGTAGATAAAGACACACAAGTTATTTAACTGATCTGTGAGATTTTTGAAGAAAAACTGGTTCCAGAAACACCCCTCTAATACAGAGCTGGTCACCCCCTTCCACTCTAGCTTTGAGCAGGAAGACTGTCAGCATTTTCAGCCTGTAGCAACCTGTAATTTCACAGAAGGCCGCGTTCCCTGGAGCTGTTTGTTGGCAAAACTCACCTGTGGTTTCTCTTCAAGGCTCACTACACTCCACCTATGCCATTGTCATGGTGTCTCTGAGTGGAAGCCTGCTGCTGCTGGTTGCCATCAGCATGGCAGTAAGTGTTCTCCGGAGGTGAGTGTCAGGGGAGAGGAGGGAAACCAGGGTTGCCATGGGAATGTGTGCAGGGATGAATTCCTGCTCCAGCCAAGAGTTATCATCAGCCTGTGGGAACAGCCTGCCAAGCCCTACTGGGGCTTCCTGGGGTCTTCCCAGGCTCCCCCCTCAGCCTACAGCTGGATGGGAGAGCAGCGGCTGGAGAATCTCTAGGGTGGGTTCTTGGGTAATAGCAATTTAGAGCAATGACATTGGGTTTGTTTTAAATCTGGTCCAAATTCTCCACACCTCCAGATTTATATATATATTTGTGTGTGTGTGTCTGTGTGTGATATATGTGTGTGTGTATATATATATATATATATATTTATTTATTTATTTATATTTATATTTATATTTATATTTATATTTATATTTATATTTATATTTATATTCATACTTCTATTTCTATTTCTATTTCTATTTACAATTTTATATATTTACATTTATATTTATACATATTTACATTTATATTTATATATTTATATTTATATTTATATTTACAATTTTATATATTTATATTTACAAATTTATACATTTACATTTACTTTTATAATTTATATTTATATTTATATGTGTATATACATATGTCTATATCTATATCTATACCTTTATCTATATCCATACCTATATCTGTATCTCTATACCTGTATATATAGATTTATACATATATAGGTGTAATTTTATATATATATGTATTTAAATTTTATAGAGGAGGATCAAGACACCTGAGCCCCTGATTCCTCAATAATGCCAATGTTTTCATTGTTTTCAATCACCTGAAGTCACAAAAATAGGCACTTTCCTTGTGGCATCTATTTCTATAAAGAGAGGGTAAATCATATGTTTTGAGGAGTCTCTTCAAGCAAAAAATTTGTTCAGTTTTAGTTTGAATGCATCTAGCCAAATGAAGCAAGGTCATAAGATGTGGTTTTATATAGGGCAGGAGATTAAGGAAAAAAGGAATATGTCACCTCCATAATTAATTAAATCAGCTCTGCCCCAGCTATCAGTTCTGTGCTGCCATAAATTACATTCTGTTAGTAACTGATTTGGCTTCAAGACACCAACAGCTCCTCATGCTGATCAGACACCCAGTTATTTGTTTTTTCTCCATTTCTGTCGTGCCAGGCGTTGCACATCAAATTATTCCTCCAAAGACCTCAGAACACCTGTGGTGGTGGAAAAAGTTACAGTGGGAAACTGCAGCTCTGACAGGATTTCTACAGTGGATTTGACTGGCCCGATGTGCATAAATTACATTTCTTACAAGCAAAATGTGTGCCCAGCCACAGTCTGCCATCTCTGAAGAGACAATTTCCATTTCTGATGCTTCTCCTTTGACAACACCTCCCAATTCAGCGCCAGAACAATGACAGCCCATAGCTTCTTCCATTTGCAGCTTCCTTCTGGAGAGAAAAGGGGATAAAGGACTCAGGGGATGTGTGCTGGCTGAGAGGATGGACTGACATGTTGCACTCCATTTTCTCCACCAAAGTGCTGGACTGTGAACTCATACCACAAAAGTATTAGAAAATGCAGGAAAAATGAGTTTTTTAATGGAAGTGGAGAAAAAGCACAGATACATGTACCTTTTCTCTGTGACGTTGTTGTGTTAAAAATTTACTGCAGAGATTTACGTCTTTTTCATATTGCCTCTGTTCTGCGGGGTGAGTCATGGGTACAAATACAGGAGGGGGAATTCTGGTTATTTTTACAAAGATTTCCCAATCCCTCTGACTCACTCAGAATCCCAGGCCTTACCTTCTGCACATGGCTCCCTATTATCTGCATGACTCCAGCTTGCTAATGCCGACATTATTGGACAGGATGCAGCCTCCAGAGCCTCAGGCCTGTGATTTGGTTTTCACCCACCCACTTTTACAGACTGGAGAAAGAGACCATCAATTCATCTCTAAGCTGAGTGCTGTGGCTTTCGGGGCACTGATGACGTCTGGCGTGACACCAGCTCACCTGGCTGTCCTCCTCCTTCAGGTGGTGGCTCCAGGGATCAGGCTGGGCTGGGATCTGGCTCCAAGAGGGATCAGTGTGATCCCTGGATCTGGCCAGCCTGTTCTAGCTTCATGCCCTTTGCTAACTGCCTTTGGGAGCCCCTAGGCTGCAGCCTGTGAGCTTCCTCCTTCTCCAGCTTGGATGGGGCCACTGTCCCCTGGGGAAGCTGCTGGTGGATGGCCCGGGCCCATTGGGACACATCAGGACACCAAAATCCTCGTGGCACCTCCTCTACATGACACCTACAAAAAGAGAGACTTGGGGCAGGCACAGGAAGGTGAGGCTGCCTCACCAAATCCACACTTCACATTTCACAGCCCATTTCAACCCCACACATTTCACAGAACGAAAATCTGTGCCACAGAGGGGATCAGACTTCAGTCACCACTGCAGCTCCTTGTGCTTTTCCCCCAAAGGGCTCTCTGAGTGACTTTTCTGTTAGCTGAGGTGGAAGCCATCCTGATTCCAAAGCTGTGGGCACATGTCAGCCATCCCTGGTCCTTTGATGTTGGCTGTAGTCCCACTCAGAATGTTTCTACTGGCACCATTTTCCCTGGTCCAACAGAAAAACAAATCCGTGCAGGTCCCTGGTGGCAAACACCAACTCTGCACCTGTAGGAGTTTGTGTCCCCTGGGTCTCCCTCTCTCTTTCCATGCAGTGAGCTGCTCCTGCCTGTCCTCTGCTGTAGCAGCAGCCTCAGACACCCTTCTCTTTGCTCTCTTTAATCCCCCAGCCTTTTCTTCATGCTGCTCACTGCACAGAGACTAAATCCCCCACCTTTCAAAATTCATGGAGCTGTTTCCCCATCCTCTAAATCCCTCCATAAGACTCTCTGCTGCCTCCATGCCTGAAAATCCTGCCCGTCTGTCAGCAGTGAGCAGGGCTAAGCAGAGACTTGTAATTCCCTGAAAAAATCCATTTGTTTCCTTGCTGCCCCTCTCCCCACGTTGGCCTGCTTTAGATATCCACTGTCTTCCATCTCAGACATGGATTGGAAAATCCCTATGCCTGCCTCTGAAAAATATCTGCATGGCACTGAGCATGACAGGATTTGGGTCTGGACTGGCGTGTTCCAGCGCAAAAGCAACACAAAGAGTGCCAATAATAACAGAACGATGTCGTGTCACAGAGATGATCCTTAAGCTCCCTTCCAGATCATACCATTCCCTGATTCTGTGACCATCCTGTACTCTTGGTGGTAGCAAGATAAGGAACAGCATGTGTGTGTGTGTGTCTGTTTCTGTGTCTGTGAGAGAGAGAGAACCAGGCAACAAATGACACTTAAAGGCTGTTATGGTTACCGAGTCAGATAACTTAGGAAAACAGCATCGATGAATTTAGGTGTAAATCCAGAATTGTCTATGGTTTTCCATTTTGTTCCTCAATCCCCAGGCAGTCCTTTTGTGCACGAAGCCCTATTAATGTCCTCTCAAATCTCAGGAAGGCTGTCAGGCTGTGTTTTTGGAGGGATGGCTGTTCTCAAACAAGCGAGGGCAGAGATGACCCATGAGTCACGGATAAGGCAAGGATCTTTTCTGTGCACAGCTGCTGACAGGTGAGGACCAGACACACATTCTCCCACATGTACAAAATCTTACTGCATTCCCAGCTTTGGTGGTTTAAAAAAAACCAACAAACATCTGGACATTAAACCAGTCACTCAATTTGTGCTTACCAGGGACGTGTTGCATCAGTCGGATGCACCATTAACTTTACAGCTCTTCGACAGTGCTATAGGTGTGATGAGTGAGGGATGACAAAGGCTTTAGTCTAACTGTGAAATTCCTATTGGATTTATTTATAACACCTGGCCGAGACAAGGAACCTAATTTTTTTCACCTATGCAAAGTATTTCAGTTAATGAAGTTACTTATGGTAGGAGTCGGTAAAAAAGCTGCCACCAACAAAATGCATTTCTTCACTTCTTGGGATCGTTGGGCCCAATTTCCAGACTTTTCTGGGACCGCAAAATTTTCTCACTGATGCGTGTGTATCTGGGTATGCACAGTGCCCAAAGAAGGAAATGGTTAAAGCTAGTTCAGAAAATAAAGTCAGGAGATGGTGGTGGCAAGTGAGGTGAAGGATATATGACCTGAAGTCACAACAGATTTTCCTTTGTCCTGGTATTTTCTCATCAGGATTAAACTCAGTTAACCCCCAAACCTCCCATGCAACAAGCTGGGTTCTCATTAAGTGTAGGGGACAGTGAGACCCAGGCAGATGTTCTCAGCCTGAAAATATTGAATGAGAAACTGAGAGTGAAAAATGCCTGTGCCTTCACAATACTTCACCAGCCCGAAGTTTAATCCTTTGACATCTGTAAGGTGGTTTAAAACTCTCCTTTATGGTGATTGAATGCACCCTGCAGATGACACCAGGGGAATTTACTGTACTGAAACATGACACCTTAATGAAACAAAAAAAAAAAAAAAAGCCCCTTTTCTTCTAATGCAAGCAACTTTATCTGGTTTTCTCTTCAACCACGTAACATGATTCAGAGATAAGACTCCTGTGGTTGCTAAGTTGCCATGATAGATTTCATTAAGGGGAAAATCATGTCAAGTTTATGTCAGCTTGATGGCAGCTGTTCTTTCGAAATACATCTTAATTATGGGTAAAAATACTAAGCCGTAACTTGTGTACTTATTGCAAAAACCTCTGTTTTTTTTTTTTCAGGGCCATAACTCTAAGCATTAGCTCTTCACTGAGGTTAGCATTTATTTATTTATAGCTTGTATACCGTAAGGAGGTAGCCCAGGAAATGCTACTTGATCATGGTGATTATTAGATATCTATGTTAGTGAGCCCCATATTCATCTGTATTTAATTATGGAATTACTGCCAGAATGCCCTAAGTAACATCTGAGGACAAAAGACAGCTCTGTTTGTGAGACCATCACATGTCACCACTCGGAACTTCTTAAAAATTTGTAGTGACCTTAAGGATTAAATTTTTCAGGCCAATATTGACTTTCTCTGACTGTATGGAGTTTGATATATTCAAGAAAGGTTTGAGGTTTTTTTTTAAATTTTGTTATTTACAGATGGAAAAAGATTATTTGAATTATAAACCCCCTCAAATTTGGGGGGGAGGGAAGGGGCAATGGGAATCAGACAATTAGAAATGGCTCCATTTTAAAATGTTAAAATGATGGGGTTTAGGAGTTTTGCAATTGTAGCAAATTTAAAAACCTAGATGAGAAATAGAGAAGCTGTGTTGGAGCTCCTGAGCCTGCAAGTGTGTGCTCACATGTGCCACTACACTCAAGTGTTCCCACTAACCGCTGCCTTATGAAGTTAATCATACACATGAGAGTTTTCAGAACCAAAGCCAGCATCTGGGAAAAACAATGAGTTTTCATGTAAGTAAACACTTCAGTACAGGCTTCAAAAATATTGAGCTCACTGCAACTGCAATAGACGTTTTAGTCACTACCCTGAATTGAGACTATATTCCTTTTTGAGGCTGAAATGACAAATGCTTTTGACCAGATGACAGAACTCTGATGAACATCCTTGATTCTCTATCTCCCTTGTACAATAGCAGTAATTTTGGGAGTAAATTGTAAAGAAAATATGCTGTGGTTCTGGTGGTGGGGTTTATCTTTATTCCAGTATTAAAACATAATCTTTTTTAATAGTAGTGACTATTAAGATGCACAATATTGTGACACTGACTGTACCAAAGTGGGTGTTTCAGGAAGGAAAGATGAACACAAGAAGAAGCTGAGGTGTGGGTTTCTTCTCAGCTGATTCATGTGCTGTCTGAGCATCTATTGATTACATACTCATGACAATTGATTAATTGAAGTATCAGATCATCACTTGCTGGTGAGGGGATCTTCACACAGAACAGGGGACACGACATTGACAGGTGGTGAATAATTTGCCCAGATTGTGTCAGAAGTCTGTGGCAGGGCAGGGAATAGAGATGGGATCTCTGCAGTCACCACACTGAGCACAAAGCTGTCACCTCTAACACAGCAGAGGGGTCCAATAACCACCGCCACAAAGGGATTGTGCAAATCACTGTGCCCTGACTGAGTCGTAGAAGTACCAACCACCCGAGTTAAGGGGCTTGTGTACTGTGAGATAACAGGGAAATAAAATCAGGGAGGTTATGCAAATCACCCCTGTCGCCCTGGTTTTTTAAGATTCTCAAAGCCTTCTAATGTTGACATTCTTCTAAGGAACTTTATCACACACTTTCTTGTAAATAACTTGTTGTTCACATTCCTTTGATAGAAGAAGAGAAAATTGATAGACTGTTGTTATAGCCAGTGTCATTAGAGAAGTGTCACTGTCACCCTCCAATCCTCTGTCACCTTTGTAAAACTATAAATATAAGAGTCAGAAAATAAACCTTCCCTTTTTTCCTTCACCTTGAAAGAGGTGTGTGCTCGTGTTCCTTTGTGTCTGATAGCGACACACCCCCTTCAGCCAAAGGGACTGAAAGAGGCAAAGGGGGAAAAATGTCTATTTGTGCTTCAATAACTACACTGGGATAACTGTGTAACTACAGTACTGGGATAAGAGTGTAACTACAGCAGTTATAACAGGGATACAGTATCCCTGAGTTCCAGTTGTGGTTATTTTGTAATTTGACTGGAGAAGCAGCGATCAATCCGCTATAAAAGGTAATTATTGTCTTTTGGAGTGTTCTTTGGATTATATGCTGGATAAACAGCATCTGGGACCCGGGCAGACTTCCTGCAAGAAACCTCAGTCAGGACAGAAGGAAAACCTATGTGCTGAGAAAACACGTGGAAAAACCCCGCTGCCCATAAGGATAAATATAAGTATAAAGTAATGTATTTTTGCATGTGCAGTGTTTATGTTTTTTTATTAATTTCTACTCGTGTTGGGTTGCTGATGAGGGATGGCCACGGGGGCTGCCCCACGCCGGGCAGTGTCTCGCTGCTGCCGGCACACACCATGTTACCACGTTACCGACGGAGGAGGAGGAGGATGAGGATGAGCCTTACTCCTGCTCCGAATCCAAAGGCCACTTGCTGCACGGCGAGCGGAGCTTCCCACGTCACAGCCTGTGCTGTGAGCTCCATGGGGCTCCGAGAGATCCACGGACCTGGGAAATCCACGGAGCTCCGAAGGACCCACGGACCTGAGAAAACCACGGGGCTCCGAGGGATCCATGGACCCGGGGGATCCATGGATCCGATGGACCCAAGGGATTCCTAGGAACCCATGCAGATGCGAGGGATCCATGGCCCCGAGGGATCCACAGGGCTCCACGGGCTCCATGGACACGAGGGATCCATGGACCCAGTGAACCCAAGAGGCTCTGACAGATCAATGGACCCAAGGGATCCAAAGGTCTCTGAATGACCAATGGACCCAAGGGATCCACGGGGTTCCACGGGATCCATGGACTGAAGGCATTCATGGATCCAACGGACCCAAGGGGTTCTGATGGAACCACGGGGCTCCGAGGCATCCATGAACCCGAGGGATCCACGGTTCCGACAGACCCAAGGAGCTCCGAGGGACCCGCGGGGTTCTGAGGGGTCCACGGACTCGAGGGCTCCACGGGGCTCCAAAGGATCCATGGGCGCGAGGGATCCACGGATCCAACGGACCCAAGGGGCTCCACAGGACCCACGGGGTACCGAGAGATCCACGGAGTCGAGGGATCCACAGGCATCCAAGTGATCCATTGACCAGAGGGATCCATAGATCCAGCGGACTCAAGAGGCTCCAAGGAATCCCAGGGGCGCCGAGGGATCCACGGGGCTCTGCGAGGTCCGCAGGGCTCGGCCGGACCCGAGGGGCTCCGAGGGGTTCGGGGTCCCGAGGGATCCGCGGGCGAGCCCGGATCAGATCGCGGCCGCCGAGAGAAGGAGGCCACGCCCCCTCCAGGCCACGCCCCCTGGGGGCGGGCACGGCGCTGCCGGGAGGCCACGCCTTCACAAACCACTCCACGCCCTATGGGGCCGGGCTCATCAAGCCACGCCCCATATTTGTCCCGCCCCATAAAGTCACGCCCCCTCCCTGCGGGACAAACGCGAGGCAGTCGCGGAGAGGCCACGCCCTCCCCAGCCCTTGAGTGTGGCCCCGCCCATCAGGCTCCGCCCCTCCCGGCCGTGAAGCGAAGCCCCGCCCCCGGCCCCGCCACGTCTCTCTCGGGCGCCGCTCCCGCTCTCGCTGCCGGTGCCGCTCCCGGGGCCGCCCCGCTCCGCCCCGCCGGGCCATGGCGTTCACCCTCTACTCGCTGCTGCAGGCCTCGCTCCTCATCGTCAATGCCGTGGCCGTGCTGCACGAGGAGCGATTCCTCCGCCAAGGTGAGCCGGGAGGGCCGCCCGGCCTGAGGGGGTGGACGCGGTGGCCGCGGCCCCGCCGCCGCTCCCTGCCGGTGGGAACAGCAGCGCACAGGGGAGTGCTTTGGGAATCGGGGTGGGTTTGGGCTTAGGGGATGAATTCCCAGCCGCTTTCGTCGTACCTTTGTCTTTTTTTGGTTTTTTTTTTTTTTTTTTCCCTGTTCATTTTTAACTGTTTCATGGCCCTTCGTGCCGCGCCTTGGAGTGTTCGGTGTCGTACAAAGGTTTCCTTTTTCTTGCCGTGCCTGGTTCTTGATGAGATGGCGACTCTCGGTCTGTGGGATTCCCAGGGCTGGGCATCCTTGCCCTTCAAAGGAAGCCAAACCCCTGCAAAACAGAGAAAATCCGTCGACAAAGATCTGCAAAGCCGTGGAAAAAAACCTGGCCAATGATCCACGGTTTCCCAGTTCATTCGTGTGAAGAATCCTGACTTTTCCACGTCAGGCTGAGCCAGGATTGTTGGCAGGAGTGCAGAAGGGCATCCCTTTCCCCTGCTGGACTTGTTTCAAGGGATCTGCTCAGTTTGGGTTTGGGCTTTTCTTTGGCTCTCCTGACGAGCAGCTGGAATTAAAAAAGGGAGATGTGGGTACTAGTGGGATGGGTGTAGGCCCTTGTCAGCCTCGTGAGACTTGGGAGAATAGTTCCAGGCTCATCCCAGTGGGAAGCAGCAGCTGGGAAGGCTGGTGAGGGAGAGGACTCGCCCACCACCCTGTTTGGTGCCAGGGAGAAGAGAAAGAGAGAACAGAAATCACTCAAAAATGGTCTTTGGAGAAAGAAATGCACGGCTTGGACAGTGGAGCTTGGTGTATTGAGAGCTGCTCCTTGCTCTGCTCTTTCCCAAAATGGTAAGGGCTGCAGCCAGCAGGTCTTAGAAATCCCTGGACACATCCCTGGTCCCATCATGCTGTGTCTGGGCATTGTAAAACTTCAGGACTTCTGCTACACTCAGAAAAATTCCCCATTTTTTTTTCCTCAAAAGTTCTAGCTTTTTTTTTTACAGCAGTTGGAAAAATCATCACCCCAGTTTTGGAATTTGTGCTGGCCATTTTTCTCTCCTGTGGCCCCTTTTTCAGTGCTGAATCATCACCACTTCACACCCAGCAACTATTTGCTATTTTGTTTTTAGTACTATGAACAGGCTGCAGTTGGTTTAGGGTTTATTTTGACAGCTGTTTTATTTTTTTAAGCCCAGATGAATTTACCTGTTAGTCTGGGCACGCAGGGAACAGTGCTGTATTAAAAAAGGTGAGGGTTTTCTTTACAGAAACATGGATTTGAGGTTTAACAGCTTTCAGCCTCCTGTATTAAAATATGCTCGTGAAATGAGGCTAATTGGGCTGTCTTATCTGTGTTAGTATAAACTACTTTCAGGATAGATTGCTCGCTAAAATTGCAGCATTTGTTGTGTGGTTTTGGGGTTTTTTTCCTAAAGTGTGTGTCTGTTTTTATGTGACCCAGTTGGCTGGGGAAGCGATCAAGGGATTGGAGGATTTGGAGAGGAACCAGGAATTAAAGCACAGCTGACAAACCTCATTCGATCAATACGAACTGTTATGAGAGGTAAGGGCACAATATTTACTATTATCATTATGATTATGATGATTATTATTACAATCTGTAATGTCTTGTTTCTGCATCAATCTATATTTCATCTGGGCCTGGACTCTCTGTGAGAGGGTGCAGACCTCACCTAAAGCGCCCTAATTCTGGTAAAAATGGAAAAACACTCCCTGGCTCTGGTTTGTGTTTCTCCTGCTGAGCTTTTGCCTTCCCTTGGGGTTTGGCAGCTGGGAGGAAGTTTGGTGATCAACCGAAGTGTGCAATTAGTGTCAATCACTATGTCTAAATCCAACTTTATGGGAAATACCTGTGAGGGAAATGTGATTCCAGAGTTTCTGAAAGGTAAGCCAGGCTTACATGCCTCAGAAGGTGGGGAGAAAAATAAACTTAATTTGTAAGTTACTTCATTAGGAAGAACACCAAAAATTCATTTTGTAGATGATGGTAGAGAGGGAGTAACAAATCTTAACTTGTCTTGCCCACCACTGAGTAAAACCCAAAACATTTATTCTACAGCAGAGTAAAGCCAAGTATATAAGCTGAATTTTAGATCTTTTACATTCTTTTGGAGACAGTTATTTGTGTTGAAGTTAAAACAGAACTAAAGGCTCTGGGTTAAAGTTAAAACATGCTGTGGAAAAAATACTTCTGCTCTTGCTTTCTACTAATGTCCTTGAGCCTGACTCCGTCCACTGGTTCCTACTTTACATAGGCAAATGAAATGAATTTCTAAAATTCTAACTGGTCCTGCTCCTTCTCTCAATGTTATATGAAGCTCTGTCACTTTGTGATGTGGAAAGCAAAATTTTCACTATTAATTTCCCGTTTTTCCCTCCTCTGCAGTGCCATTAATAGCCCTGAACTCCATCACAATTGTTCTCCTCCTGCTGTTCGGCTGAAGACACCCTGTGAAAACCCTTTGGACATCCAAAGAAGCCAGTTGCTGACCACCACTGCTCTGAGTTCCCTGGGATCCAGCACGGTTTAGCTGTCAATCTGACATTCAACTTAAAATAATAAAAGACACCGTTTCTATTTATCCCATTTCCTAATGTTCCCTTGCAGTTTCATTAAGCAGGATCACGGGATCAATGCAACAACGCTGCAAACACATTGGACTGTGACCAGTTCTGTTGCTGCCTGTTCATAGTGTTGATTAATTATTAGAGTAAATGTCATAGGATGTTGCAGTGACTGGCAATGGGATGCAGCTTTTAAATGCTTTGTTACTCAGGGATGAATTTCCTTCAGTACGCTCTCCAATTTGTTTTTAAATTGAGGAAAACAGCAATGTGTTTGTGTCCATTTTAATTACTACCACGGAACTGTTCAAGAGAATATGAATTAGGCTCTGAAAGCATGTCATAAAGAATATGACATACTTTATACTTGTTATAAAGGTTTGAAGTCCAGCTGTGATATGGAGGGAGATAAAATCAGCTGGGTAAAGTCCTGATTCAGGTTAACATTGAAAGCTGGATTTTTCTGCTTTGATCGGGGATTTTTGTCTTCAAATCAGTATTTCATACTGATGGTAAAGTCAGTAGAAAATGGGTGCAATTGCAGTGCAAAATTAAAAGAAAAAAAATTAAAAATTAAGAAAAAAAAGCTGTACTTAAAGCTGAGTAACTCTGTGTTAACTTTGGGGATATTAGTGATTAGTATTTGTTACTTTTCTGTCAAGAATTGTTATTATACTTTTTAAAATATGTATTAAACTCTGCGTGGTGATCACTGTGGTCAAAGTGGGGACCTGTTTGTATTCTGAGCTTCCTGGGAAACATGGGAGGGGAATACCATGGGAGGTGAATACCCTGCACTTTGCAAATGCATTTTATTTGGGAAAACCCCAAATTTGCAGCCTCTTCTGTTACTGCTCTTCCCCTGCCCTGCATCATCATCATCATCATCATCATTTGTTAAATTAACAGCTTTGAAAGTGCAACTGTGTGTGTGACTTTGCAGTTCTGTAGGAGAGAATGCTCCTAATTGCTGTCCTACCAGTCTTGTCTCAATTAAGACTGCTGAGTTAGGTCTGAAAAGGTGATTTTCATGTATCTGTATAGAGAAGTTAGAATTCTTTGTCTGTTCTTCTGCTAAAGGGTTTTGACTGTAAAGAGGGGAGGCCAAGGGAAACCTGGTAGTTTCATTATTTAAAGCAGCTTAGCCAATCATCTTTTCTCCCAATGTCTTGATGACTAAAGCATATGCTGTTGTATATGAGGAAGACTATGTAAAACATGTAAATGCATTTAATGTGATCTTCAATCACAGGTTTTTGCAGAGTAAAGTACATCCAGGGGGAGAGGTTTATGTTGTTTCCTTTTTTCTTGTGATTTTTGTAAATAAATCCTGAATTTCCAAGTTAAGCACTCTCTTTCCCAACTCTCTCTCTCTCTGTACAGTGGGGATATCTCAAAACTCTGCTCCATCGTGTTCCAGATACCAGAGTTACTGCTCTTTTATGAAATGTGTAACTTTTTCCTTCTCCCTGTGGCATGTGGCAATATCATCTCTGCTGTGGAGCTGTATTTTGGTTTATGTAGCAAACCCAACGAGACGTGGCAATGCTGTCCTGAGGCAAAACAGGATCTTCAGGATCCCTGGATTTTATAACCTGTGGATCTGTTAGAAGTAATTTCTCTATGATGATCTTTGTGTCAGTCAGAGGTGATGAGGGTACAGCCTCGAGGCTCAGCTGTTGTCACAGGTCTGTCTTTGGTGGAAACGGGGCAATGTGTGTGTGGAACGTTTTGTATTCCTATGAAATTTTTTTGGAAAGAAAGGCGGCGGTGGATATTTCCGTGGCTGTGGCACTGGGAGTGAGTGATATGAGGCACAGCGAGGCTGTAACCCCATTTCTGCATCCAAACTTAATTCGTCCTTACTGAAATAAAGGCCAGCACTAACGACTGCAAGCGGCAGCTTTAAAATAACACGAGTGAAAAGTGATGTTCTCCTTGCTGTGCTTCCAGAGGGGCTGCAGGCACATGGGCAGGGAGAAGGAGCAGCAGGAATCATGCACTGGAGGCAAAACTGGGACGAGCTTCACCTGACAGGTGAAAAATCAGGATTCAAAGTGGGGCAGCATCCGAGGATCAGGTGTACAGGGAACGAGCAGGGAGTGCAGGGACAGCCAGGGGATAACCACACTGCAGCCGTCCCCTCACGTGGCTTCCAGCAGCTCTGGAACAGCCCTGTGGCTGAAACTGCAAAAAACAAGAAACAGGCAAAATAAAGTTATTGCATGTCTATGCACCTTAGTGATAGCTTGTAAAACTATATAAAATTAATGCGTTTGTAGGTTAAAATTCACATTACAAAAATATACAAACATATACATGTGGAATTATAGGTATAAAATCTATTCATATATTAATATATCGATACAATAAGTAGATTATAATGTAATTATCACTATGGACATATTATGGATGTAATTTAAAACATTAAATTGTAGATGTATAATGGGAATCATTTCTTCCAAATATCCTATATATATATATATATATATATATATGTATTTATAAATAAATATATACTAGTTACCGTCGAGATATTATGGGTAGAATATATCCATATATGGACATGATAGCATTTTGTATATAACGTTTACATATCTGTATAAATACCATAATATCGATATATTAATATGTTATTATGTATAATATCCATACAGGGCATAATATATCCATAATATACAGATTATTGATATATTTTTGATAAATAGTTTATGGATATCCATAGTGCATGGCTACGGATACAAACATGTCCATATAGGATATAAGGGATATAATTCACATGATTTATGATCATATCCACAGAAGGTATGGTTACATATTGCATATATAGGATAAAGAGGCTGTAGCAGGTATTACAATAGGGATATAATGTATAAAACGGGTGTAATTCATATAATTTATAACCATACCCATGTCACGGCGCGCCCCGCGCCCTCAGGGCCCTGCGGGCTGTCTCCCGCGCTGCCTGTCGCGGCTGCCGGACGCCGACCGGCGGCAGGCTCGCTGCGGGCTGAGGTCGGTATTTATTTATGGCAATAATCGTTACATTCTGTTTATTTTTTGCCGCGCGGGCGGCGGGCGGGCCGGCGCGGGGATGGACGGGCGCGGCCTCCCCAGGACCCCGCGGGCGGCGGGCAGAGCGCGGCGGCGGCGGGGAACAGGTCAGTGCCGGGGGAGCCGCGCTGCTCTCCTTTTTCCTCTGCGTGGGCGCGTCCGCCGCCTTCGGCCGCGAACGGGCAGGCGGAACCATCGGCGTCAGAAAAAGGGGAGCTCGCCACGGTCGGGACTCCCCCAGTAGGGAATGGGCCAGCCCGTGTGCCCGTTGTGCGCTAGCGGGAAGGGGCGGTACCATCTCCGAGAGACGGGGGTTTTGGGCGCACCTGTGCCGTCCCCATCCTCCCATCGAGGGACATATATAACCACATATATCTCTACAGAATATATCCCTCTTTCCCTTAGGTTGTGTCTTGTGTTCCTCGTGTCCTTGTCCCAGAGACCGGGGCTGGGGTGTCCCTTTGTCCTGACAAGGTGAGTTTTCCTTGGGATGTGATTAGAAAAACTGAGGTTCTGGAGGCCTTATAGAACTTCCTTGGCAGTCCATGATTTTCCTTAAAATCAGGGTGTGCTGAAAACTGACTTTGCTGATAACTTCCATATTTCCCAAATAAATGCACTGTGAACAGCAGAACCGATGGAAATGTAGGGTAAAAATAAAATAGTTATGGTAAAATAAAAGCAGTAACAGTAGTAATAATAGTAATAATAATAATGATAGTAGCAATTTCCATTGAAATTGATGAAGCTTCTTTAGGAGTTCTGTTTTCAACTGTGTGTCATTAACATTTAACTTTGGCTTTTGTATCAACAGACATACAGTAGGAGAAGCATTTTTATTTATGTTCTTATTGCAGAGAACAAGCAGGAATAAGGGTAGTGGAATATCAAAGTTTCCTGTTGTGTGTGTGTGTGCACCATGTACCTGAGACCCCAGGCCCACATGACCATTTATAAAACTGTCTGCAAAGATAAAACTGACAGAAATCTATTAGGGCAGGTTCCAGTCATGGTGTTGACTCTTTGTGTGCTTTTTAAAAAGTACAGACATGCTACATGCTGTATGTAACCAACCCAGCTGAACACAAAATTGGGGTCACTCGTAGAGTTGGCAGATCCCAGAGTGGTTTGAGTAGAAAGGGACCTTAAACATCATCCCATCCCACCCCCTGCCATGGGCAGGGACACCTCCCACTGTCCCAGGCTGCTCCAAGCCCCATCCAGCCTGGCCTTGGGCACTGCCAGGGATCCAGGGGCAGCCACAGCTGCTCTGGGCACCCTGGGCCAGGGCCTGCCCACCCTCCCAGACAGCAATTCCTAATTCCCAAGAGCCCAAAATCTGTCCCTGCCCTCTGGCCCTGGCAAGCCATTCCCTGGCTGCTGTCCCTCCATCACTTGGAAATTGCCCCTCAGATACTGAAAAGGCAAAATCAGATCACCCCAAAGCTTCTCTTCTATAATCCCAGCTCTCTCAGCCTTTTCAGATGGTTCTTGTCTAATGAACTGAGATAACCGTGCTGCATTGGAGCTGTATTGGACATTTTCTGAGAAACAGCTCCTCAGACATGTTCATGGAGTAAAATGCAGTGCTTGCAAACCAAATGAGGGGAAGTGTTTGTTTCTGGAGACAGATCTTTAGCCAGGGGACTCAAACATCACTTCTCTGTTCCTTCCCTGATGCCTTTACCATTCAAATCCTGGCTTTTATTTTGGGCTGAGTGTGTGGAACCAGAAAAACTGCTCCTTTTGCAAGAGTGTGGAATGACCCTTCATGGTGCTGGATTTGCCTGAGCTCTGAGAACTTCCAGGCTAAAAAGCTGCAAAAATCCTCACTGAGCAGCCTCAGAGTGGCTGTGGTATGGGCTGCATAACTCTTAAAATACCAAAACCAACAATTTCCACTTTGGCCGAGCATTTTGAGCTTTACAGCCAAAGTGCAGCTTTAGAGACACAGCTTTATAGCACAGTGTTTTTATTTTCACTTTTGGTGTCAGTGGGACTTGCTGAAATATTCTTGCTGAGGCCTTGCACCAGCATTCCCAGGCCTAATGTCCCCCTCTCTCCCCTGAACCCTTGAGTCTTTCAGACAACTTTATTTTATTTTGATGCACTTTAAGAACAAACAGCACCCCATTTCCACAGAGTCTTTGTGAGGAAAAACACCCCCCTCCATATGAATTATGCGGGTTTTTTTAACTCCTCAGCAGTCCCGGGGTGCCTCAGCCTGTCCCCGGGCACGATGGCGGCGCGGCGCGCGCTGAAGGCCGTGCTGGTGGATCTCAATGGCACCCTCCACATCGAGGACTCGGCCGTGCCCGGTGCCCAGGAGGCACTCAAAAGGCAAGTTTCCCCTCTCTTCTGGGTTTGCTCTGGGAGGTTGTGTCAGTGCTGTTTGCACAAAGGGGTGGGTGAGTGGGGTGAGCACGCGGCCGAATCCTTTGTGCTGTATTCATGCCAGGAGAGCTCAACAAAAGGTAGAGAGAGATACTGGTGTCACCTGAGCCCCTGCTGCTTTCCTCAGTGGCTCTTCCTGCATTTTCTGAGCCTTTTCTGGACATAAAATCCTCAATCTTCAGGGTGTCTCCCCTGATTCAGGTGAGACAGCCACATCTGAAGTTGAGTTCTGGTGAATTACCCCAAAATCATTTCAGCTGAGCTGTTCTTCAGGGCTCTGATTGTCTGTCAGATCTTTTAGATCTGTGCTGAGATAAAGTGGGATAACAGAAAAGCTTGGTCAAGGGAGCAAGGCAACCTCTGTAGTGTTTTCATTTAATTCAGACAATGCTTTTCTCGATTATTACTGTTTTTAAAGTTTCTTTCTGCTAGGTAGGCAATATAATTTATTTTTTCTTTTGTAGGAATTTCAACACATTAATAAACAGGGCAGTCAAATTAACTCCTCTCATGGTTAAAGAGTGCCTAAAGACACTGAGGCACAGCAAAGTGATTTATTCCAGCCAGGTCAGTGGTGCAATAGGACACACAGTCCCAGGAATATTTGTGGTGTTTTTCTGGAGAAGACATCTTGCAGTGGGTGAGGAAAAATCCCAGAGTTATAGATGATATGGTGGTGAATGAAGAAGGACACTTTAGGATTCTGGGGCACTAAGGATTAATCAGGATATAGGAGCAGAACAGAACTCTCTACTGGAGCTGAATGGGCTGCTAAGGGTTTTCTACAGCTGGACTGCAGCTCAGAGGAAAAGTTCAAAGAGGGATGAGGAAGCTGAATTTCCCACAGGTAGTGCTGTGGAAATTATTATGTCCTTAAGATGTAAAATTTCAAGGAAGTAAAAACTGCTGAAACACTGGCTACTCATTCATCGCCCTTTCACTCACTGCACTGTTTCCTGCTGCAGGGAGAAATGAGAGTCAGTGTTCCTGAAATTCCATATAATATATATGTGCTGTCACAGGTATGGAAGGCAGGTGGCAGAGAAAACAGCCAGGTCTTTTGGCTCAGAGGTTTGAAAAAAATTACTATACCACTCTCTTTTCTGCCAGTCCACGTCCCTGTCCTTCTCAAAGAGAAGCTGGAAGGAATGGCATGCAGCTTGCATAGGGAGCAAATGGAGAGGTGCCTATTTTAGGGTTACTACGTTCACAGTTCCCTATTGAGGTCCAGAGGGAAAAATCATGTTAATTTTTATTTTATTGTCAACCAGGGTACTCTTTTATGAGCTCATACGTGTAAATGGTCAGTGTAAAACAAGAGATAGAAGGAAGTGGCAGGTGAAAGCAAGTCTCCAACTTTATTTTGATGTTTTCCACACAGTCCTGATGCCTGCGTTTGTTCCTATAGCAACAGAGAAAGTGATGGTGGGGGAATAATTAAAGGGAATGCTGTTGAAACTGTCACTTAAAATTATTTGATTGTTTGGTAGCATTTACTGTCAGCACAGGGCAATAACGTGGTTTTATGTGATACTGGTGCTCCTCAGGAAAGGGGGAAATGGCTGCAGAAGCTGACATAAAACCACCACCAAGGTAACACAGGCTCCTGCAGCCTCCTGAACGAGCCACAGCTGCTGGGAAATTCACCCAGCAGTGGAGTTAGTATATTAATTCAGCAACAAGCTTATTTTGTTTGCTTATTTTGATCAAGAAGCAGGACTGTCTTATTTATTGTGTAGTTTGAATAAAAAATCTTTTCAAATTAGTTATCATGGATATGCTGGCTGCTGCTGTGAAGAGGGAATTGCAGTCACTGTTTTCCTCAGGAATCTTTGTACCAGAGAGGGAGAGGAGGGAAGGATGACTTGTCTTGGTCTGGGGGATGTAATTCTTGCTGTCTGTTCCACATCACACAAGTTTTTGTGTGGCACCAGTCTTCTGTGTGCTCTTTGCATCTGTCTCAGAATCTCTGCTGGTCAGAGTTGACCCCAAGATGCATTAGAAAGTCTCTTTTCCCAGCCTGGCAGTCGAAGAAGGAGTCAGAACTATTCTATTCTTGGTCTCAAGGTTGTTTATTGTGTCTTATCTATAAAATTCTTTCTCTGACCCACCAAGGTCTGTCTGGCAGGTTGGGTTGAGGTGCACTGCCCATCCTTGGGGCAGTGTTATCTTTTTATACTAAAACCTACATGTACACTATTTACAGTAACTTTCCAATACCTATCACCTACGTTAGACAGTGAGCTTCTACTCTAAACCAATCTAAAAGTGCCAACATCACCCAGAAGATGGAGGTTAGGAAGAAGAAAGAAAAAGGACAAGGCATGTCCAAATTCCTCCATCTTGGGACCCCGAGCCCCCATTCTAAAAACCTCAAAAATCTATTTTTTTTCACCCTGAGATGAATTAACTATCATTCTATTTAAACTTCCATGGTAAATCCTCATATAAGGTTGGCAATTTTTTCCATGGGTCAAGATTAAAGGCATAGAGGTTTTGGGCTCTGTGCCGAGGTCTCTGAGCCCCCTGGGCAGGGGTTCGAGAAAAAGAATTTCCTGACACATCTGCAGCCAGCCTTTGGGGCTGTTGTTAGCCCCAGAGAGAAGCAGAGGTGTGAGAACAGGAGGAGCTTGTGTCCAGCTTGTCCCTGTGTCCCCCCCAGGCTGCGCAGTGCCCCGCTGACCGTCCGCTTTGTGACCAACACCACCAAGGAGAGCAAGAGGGACCTGCTGGAGAGGCTGACGCGGCTGGGCTTCGACATCGCCGAGCACGAGATCTTCACCTCCCTGACAGCAGCCAGGAACCTCCTGGAGCAGCAGCAGGTGCGGCCCCTGCTCCTGGTGGATGACAAGGCCCTGCCTGATTTCACAGGTGAGGTGCTCGGGAAGCAGCTAATTAATGAACAGCAGTTAACGAGACGTTGTGCTCTCGATCATCTACAGACCACCAGCCTGGTGGAGCCTGAAATGTGGAATGCTGCAGGGTCATAAAGGTCCTTTCTTCATTTTAAATCAAACATCAAAACAGACTGAAGTTGTATCTTCTTGAGGAGCAATGGGAATGGCAGCCAAGGCCTTCAGATAGTCAGGAATTCAGGTAAAACTCAGTGCTTTCCATTCATTTCCAGTGTAAAATATGAAGTTTAGTTATCACCAGGTCACTGGTGCTTTAGTGGACCTACCAGTGCTGATTTTTTTTGTAGCAAAGATGTGTCAATTTGTGCAGTACCTGACTTCCAGCAGAAGTTTTACTCATAAAGAGCTGAAAAACCAGTGTGTAGGCACACACAGCAGGCTCTTTCTCCATTAATAGATTATTATTAAATGCAAAATCTCCAGGCAATTGTTGCTTATCTTATACTCAACATTTAGATTTCACCCCGTGTACTTGGATACCTTCACTGGTTACAGAAGGTTCATCGGCCTGAGTCCTCTAAATTGTCATCCCTAAAGACTTGCTTAAGATCTGCTTTGCTGACAGATGCTCCCATTTCCCTCCCTCAGTAATCAGGGGAGCAGAAAATTATCTGTTCTCACTTGGACATCCAGAGCAGCAAAGATACCCATGTTTTTAACATACTTAGAGTTGAAAACTGTATGCTCTATACTCAAAATTTCTTATTTGAAGTCAAGGCAAGCAGAAGTTTGGATGGCTTGCCTTGCCCTTGCCTTACAAACTGAAATATTTTGGCTGTGTAATTTAAGTAGGTTCTAATCTTGCCCAGATCTAGGAGTTTTCTGTTAAATTTTGGTGCCATAGTCTGGTCAGAAGTCTTCAGCGAGGTCAATGTTCAGGAGAAAAACCTCTGTGAGAGCCGTGAAACTTGGTCATGTGTTCACCCTAACAGCATATCCAGAGAAATGTGCTCCCAGCAATATTCAGCAATATTTGTGCTCCAGGAAGGCTTTCCTGGGTGAGAAACAGCAGAGGCAGCAGCTCTTTCACTGACAGCATTTAAATCAGCTCAGTCTCCATGGTTTTGGGATCTTTCCATCAGTTTTTCAGGAGCTGATGTTAATTTTGTAGAAGATGGCACAGACAGAGGTAACATGGGGGCACATTGGTGCATCATCTGTACTGCTGGGGTCTGGAGTGGATTGTTTGATTTGCTTTTGCTACAAGGGCTTTGGCTCACATATCCTCAGTGCTGCTTTTGGAACATGTAAGTGCAGTGGAGAGTGCTTTAAATTCCAGTTAATGGCTGCTGTTGAGCCGTTCTTGGCTAATCTCTCTGTTGAAGTTGGTCACAGGCAGATGAAGGAATCCTTTCCTGGTTTAAGGGCTCAGATGCTTCTGGGCAATGTCACAAATCCACCATGGCACCTCTGAGTGGATGTTCTGCTGGCTGAGCCACCTGAGGGACGTGCAGCAAGACACCTGAGCCAGCCAGGAGCTCTGGTTGTCCAACTAAAGGTGCAGAGGGCATGTCTGAAGGTGGAACAAGATCCTCAGCTGATAACATGTCACTAGTAAAACCCTCCTGCTGGTGCTACTCTGCTTCACTGCTGGTTCTGTCCAGGGGTGGGACGGCAGTGGAGCTGTTCCCAAGGGCACTAAACCACCTTGAAAAAAGATCTTCCAGAAAAGCCCAAATTTATCTAGGGTAACAGCTTTTGGGCCGTGTTGCAGTACTGTGTTTATTGTCAGAATCAGACTGGTGCATGGAGCAACAGTCAGTGGAATTTCCTGTGGCTAGAGGGAGTAGAAAAACTGGATGGGATTCACTTGAATTCCTGCTTTACTATCTTACAGAGCACATAAATATATGTAGAGAGGGGTTCTCAGGTGGCAAGCAGTCATTCAGTTAAAAGAGGGATTTTTGTGTCCTGCTGCATTTCAGTGGGAGCAGTAGCAGAATCATCCCACAGCTGCTGTTAAGACTGTCCAGATCCTAGAGGTTGGAACAGTCTGGATAGACCAGAACCTCTTCCACAAATGCTTTCTTCATCTCTAAAAGACATAAAAGCAGTCTCTGTGCTACGACTGTGTTGGAAAATGCTTGGTTTTGCCTTAAAGTGATTAAATGCACTTTGCTGACTGTGGGCTGCTAAGTGTGATTGAAATCCTGTCTTTCCTAGGGATTGGCACGGATAACCCCAATGCTGTGGTGGTGGGACTGGCTCCTGAGCACTTCCACTACGAGATGATGAACAGAGCCTTTCGGTAAGGCAGCCCCTGGCAGGGGCTGGAGGGGGAGCTGTCTTCTGCTGGGCTCTTTCTGGGAAGAAAAGGGTGGTAGGAATATCACACATTATGCAGCTTGTGAGGGAGCCACTAATCTTGTGGGATTTGGGTTCTCCACCAGGAACATCAGGCAGTCCAAATCTCATTCAGACCTTTCAGTCTAAATAGTGCAGAAGTGCAGTCACAGCTGTCACTGAGGGGAAAAGTTAGCAATTCATCAAGGAGAAATACACAAAACTAGGGATGTGGGGAAGCATTCACAGAATTACTTGGGTTGGAAAAGACCCCCATCTCATTGAGTCCAACCTGTGACCAATCCCCACTGTGTCACCAGCCCAGAGCATTGAGTGCCACATCCAGGCCTTCCCTGGACACCTCCAGGGCATCTCCTTCCAATACCTGGCCAGCCTTTCCATGGGCAAATTCCTCCTCATGTCCAACCTGTACCTTCCCTGGCACAGCCTGAGGCTGTTTCCTCTTCTCCAAGAGGAGATGCAGATTCTGTGTTCAAAGCCCAGCCTTCAGAGTCTGTGTGCTGTAGGGAAGGAATCCAGTATTTAGGGCAGATTGTTCCTTACCTGCCTCATGCAGGATATCCAGCAGTATCTTCTGAAGGATCTTCTGTTCAGGAGTGGCCAGCACAACCTGTTGGGCCAGGTGGGCTATGGAGCTGATCTTGAGTGTTTTATTTCTAATGCTCTTTTTGCCTCTAGGCTGAGGGGTAAGTCAGATACACGCCATCCGTGACCATCCATGAGTGCAGTGCCATGTGTCCTTCTCATTGGTCCTGGCTTGACTCCACACTCTGTATTTTGACTTGAAAAGCCTTCAGCTTTCAGACTCTGGATGTGAGCCTGTAGCTGAATGTGTGGCCCTAGTGATATATGGGATGAGCCCTTCCCCATCCTTGCTCACTGAATGGGGACTACCACAGTTCTGCACCTTGAAATCTGGTGAAAACCCTCACACCAAACACCTTAACTAGTCTTTATAACCATAAAAGTAAAAGATGGAGTATCAGTTACTGCCCACCAGTGTCGTAGGGAGGTTTCTTGGCGTGGGAGGCCAATGCTGTCCTCATCTGCTGCCAGTTCTGTGTTACATCAATGGATGTTGACCCAAACTGACCCGGTCTGCCTCGTTAGTGAGCCTTTCCAAAGGCATTGATTTTGGAATTTTACTTTGGGTCATGAGTGGACTCTTAATTTCACAACTGCAGCTTAACCTGTTGAGTATCCCAGTGCTTACATCATTTTATTGATTTGTATTTCTGTCTTAAATATATTGTCAAATAATATCCATTGTTTGTTTTGGGCTGAAGACTAAGACACTTTAAAAAAGCCAGGATGGGCTCTGTCTGCCCTGTAACATCTCACTGATTTGTTCTGGGTGTTTCCTCCCATTCTCTATGGGGGAGAAACTTTTGCTGGTGTCAGTTCTGTTAGGCCTGATGGAAAACTGGGCACTGGCACATTCTCTTCTTGTCATGCCTTGCCCTATTCCTTCCCCTTTCCTGCTCAGATAATTAAGTCACTTGGGATTTGCACTGAAAATGGAATTGCATCGGGATTGCAGAACTCTGAGGTGAATCTGATTAAATGCAGATATCTAAGCGTAGGTTCCTGTGTCTGTGCTGGTGATCTGGGCTCTGGAGGGATAAGAGAGGCACTTCAGGGCATTTTTTTACCTAATAGTGCTTAAAATAGGACAGTTGAACTGTGCCCTAGGAGTGCCTTTTCCTCTGCACCAACTGTGAGGAGCCCAGGCTGACTAATTATGTGGTAGGCAACTATTCCATTGACACCCAACATTAACTTAGGTAAATCTAACCCAACACAAGTCCCAAAATGAGATACACAGAGTCTGGCCGTTCTCCAGGCACCACTTGAAATGACTGAGACTAAATTTCTCTTCCTTTATAAGTGGGATTTTGATGCCATGTTTGAAAGAATTCTCTCAGGTGAGATCTCTCCTGCAAACTGCTGAACATAGTGGTTGTGGTGATGCTGTCAAATTAAATTTTTCTGTGTCCTAGAGGCATCCTCCCGTCATGAACATGTCTGGCTGCTCACAGAAACACAACCCAGCTCTCTTCTTGTTCAGCTTGCTTTGGAATGCATTGATTCAATAGGAGTGTTTTGTGATAATTAAGTGAAATGAAATATCATTTATGCCCTGCTCAGAGCTTCCAGACTGCTCTGCAGACATCCTCCAAGGAGAATCCAGCTCACCTCAGCCAGCCTCCTACAACAGGGGCAAAGCAAGGCTTTGTTTTCTTAAAGGCTTTTGTTATGTTTTGTTATGTTTTGTTTTGTTTTGAAGATCAGGGGTTGAGGGGAAAATGAATCCTCCTTTCTGCCCTGAGAGTAACAGCCAGTGTTTTACACTGTTGTGATAAAGATTGGAATAATCTGCATTACCTGGAGAAAGTGTAAAATCAAAGGGAAATGTTTGGCAGTCCAGAAGGCAGTTCAGTGCTTGTTGCACTGAAACATGGGAGGGGAGGACTGCAATAATATTGCTGTGCTTGGTGCACCAGGAGCATTCCTGTAGTGCAGCACTTACACAGCTTCCCTTTGCTGCAGGACAGGGGGATGCAGTGTCTGCTGTAAGGAAAATCTGCTGGGCACATAGCAGAAATGTGTTGCACGTTCTGTGGAATCGAGCCTGCTCAAACTCCCAGGGTTAACAGGGAAATTCACAGGGATGTGAATGCCTCAAATGACTTTGAGGTTTTTTTAATGCAACTTGTTACTGTAATTCCTTCAGTGCTAAAATAGAAAGGTCAGATGCTTCATGCTGTACTTGTAGGAAATTGTTCCCTATGAGGATGGGGGGGCCCTGGCCCAGGGTGCCCAGAGCAGCTGTGGCTGCCCCTGGATCCCTGGCAGTGTCCAAGGCCAGGCTTGGACAGGGCTTGGAGCACCCTGGGACAGTGGAAGGTGTCCCTGTCCATGTCGGGGTGGAATGAGATCAACTTTAAAGTCCCTTCCAACCCAAACCATTCTGGGATTGTGTGAAAGCTTCTTCAGGCCTTCAGTTATAAATATAGTTCCTTTAATACAATTTTTGTGCTCTCTTCTTCATTCATTCATTCTTTAGGTTGATTTTGGATGGGGCGCCTCTCATAGCGATCCATAAAGCCAGGTATTTCAAGAAGAAGGATGGCCTGTGTCTGGGACCTGGACCTTTTGTGACAGGGCTGGAGTATGCAACAGACACCAAAGCCACCGTGGTGGGGAAGCCAGAGAAGACTTTCTTCTTGGAGGCTCTGCGGGGCACTGGCTGTGCCCCCGAGGAGGCCGTCATGATCGGAGATGTACGTGGGCACAAACCCTCCCCGCTGCCCGGCCTGCAGTGCTGCCCTCTGGGGTGGGCACGGCCTCAGAGGGGGCTCCAGAGCATGGAACTGTCATTTCTAGAGAAAAAACAGAGCTGGGGAAGGACCCATGAGCCGCTGAGGGAGCTGGGAAGGGGCTGAGCCTGGAGCAAAGGAGGCTCAGGGGGGCCCTTGTGGCTCTGCACAGCTCCTGACAGGAGGGGACAGCCGGGGGGGTCGGGCTGTGCTCCCAGGGAACAGGGACAGGAGGAGGGGAACGGCCTCAGGCTGGGCCTGGGGAAGTTTAGATGGGATATTAGAGAAAAATCTTCATGAAGTAAGACTTTGAGCACTGGCACAGGCTGCCTAGAGCATTGATGGAGTCCCCATCCATGGAGGGGTTTAAAAGCTGTGTGCATGTGTGGAACATGGGTCAGTGGTGGTCTGCACAGTGCTGGGGAATGATTGGCCTCAATGGTCTTAGAGGGGCTTTCCAACCTAAACAATTCCATGAAAGTTCAAAGGATTTAGTGTGTAATCCATGGGGTTTTCTCTCTTACTTCAGTCACTATTTGATCAGGCAGAGAGCACACAGAAAACCACTCCAGTGACAGTGTGACCGATGGGGTAGCTGAAAGATCTGACTCTGTGTCACTGCTTTTAAGTGATGTGCAAAGCAGAGAAGGTTGTGGAAGTGTCTGTGCCCACTAACCCACTGTTCTCCTGCTGTGTCCTAGGACTGCAGGGATGATGTTGGTGGTGCCCAGCAGGCAGGCATGCGTGGGATTTTGGTAAGGACAGGTAAGTACTTGATGGATTGGTCATTGCAAGAAGCAGTGGTGCCTTCAGTGATCTCACCCTGTGGCCAGAAGTGAAGGGACTCTGAGCCCTGGGGCCAGCCCCCACCTTCCACATCCGTGCTGGGGTGGGGCAGAGGCAGCCTGTCAAGCAGAACATTGTGACACCAGGGCTAGGGCACAGCACAGACCCCAGGTGATGGCAGGGTGACCAAAGTCATGGATGGGGACAGCTGCTCTTGTAGGTATGAATTTTTGCTCTGACTCAAAAATCCAGAGCAGTAATCACAGAACAGGGAGCTGTTATGGTCACACTTTAGATTGCCAAAATCAGTCACAGCAATGTAACCTCTGGTTGTGCAGGAGCTCTGGTGACATTCCTCAACAATTACAAATGTAATTTTGCTTTGTATGGAAGTGGAACCTGAAGGGATTGACAGGCATTGTTTGTGTTGTTGGTGGACCCATGGACTGGGAAAGGCCTCTTTGAGGTGGCAGCTGCTCACGCCACACAGTGTGATACATTGAAAATGAAGGGAATTAATCCTGCTTTACTTCAGAAGAGTCTTCAGAGAGGTGCTCTTCATCAGGAACTGTAGTGATAGAACAGGGAGTATTGGGTTCAACATGAAAGACATGAATTTAGGTTAGAGATTTTAGGAAGAAATCCTTCCCTGTGAGGGTGGGCAGGCCCTGGCCCAGGGTGCCCAGAGCAGCTGTGGCTGCCCCTGGATCCCTGGAACTGTCCCAGGCCAGGCTGGATGGGGCTTGAGCACCCTGAGATGGTGGAAGGTGTCCCTGCCCATGGCAGGGGGTGGAACTGGATGTGGTTTAAGGTCTCTTGCAACCCAAACCATTCTGGGATTCTATGATTATTGTTTTAAGAACCTACAACGTGGACATTTGCCAGTACAGCAGAGTGAACCAGTGCAATTAACTCTAGTTTTGATCCAGAGCTGCCCCTGGAGGAATCACCGTGAGGGCTCAGCATTTGTTTAGTGAAGCCTTGTGGGATGTTTTTTCCCAGATGGGCATTTTCCTGGTTGGTACTGCTATGACAAGGCTGTAATTTTAAGTGGGGGGAAAAAGAAGGAGTTTGGTAAAGTTACTTTGTGTTAATCTGTTACAGGTAAATACCGTCCAGCAGATGAAAACAAAATCAACCCAGCTCCCTACTTAACCTGTGAGAATTTCCCAGAGGCAGTGGAACATATCCTGAAGCAGATGTTGTGAGAAAGGGAACAGGTAGCTTGAAGAAACATCTGTTTCACACCATTTCATTCATTCTTAATTCAAAAATTAAGGTCCCAAGATCAGTGCATGCGTGGCCTCCATCAGAAACCACTCTGGGCTGTGAGGGGCAGGGGATCCATGTGGGCCCAGCATAGGCACACACACAATGTTTCCTTATTTTCACTTTTCAAAGAATACCTGATGACACTTTCACTGACAGGAAAGTGTCACTTTCTGCAGAATAAGCTAAACTGAAAACATCCACTGAAAACACTCGAGTAAATAAAGCTCAGACAGAGCCTTACAGCCTCAATGGCCTCTAGTGATTTCACTGATGGCTCTGCTCTGCTCTGACTTGAAGGTAGAGATTATGCTTGTTTAGAAGTGACTCTTAAGTGAAAATATCACCATTGCCTAATAATAACTACCGTGGCTGTCTTTCATTAGAGCAGATCCTGTTATTTGCTTTTCAGATTTTACATAAAATTAAAAACTGTCAGCATTTTACAGATGTTTTAATTAGATCCTGTTATTAAAAAGAATGATACAGAAACAAAACTCTGGTATTAAATGCCTTAGAGACTATGACTTTTTAAAATTAGGCTTCAGCAGGGTCCTATTAATGCTACAGTTGCAAAATTTCACTTTTGTTGGGGATTTTTTTGTTTCTTTTTAATGTTATGGAAAAAATCCTTCACAAGCCATGGGGACAGATTCCAGTTTTTACAGTTGGTTAGCAGAGCTGTAAAATGAAATTTAATTCTGTAGTGTGCAATGCTTTTCCTATGCAGTACATCCCCCAATATGAACCAACTTTGTAATGATGGTAAATGGCTTTTCTGGTCCATTTGCAAATTGTAATAATCAAAGTCCTTTACAGTTGTTTTACAGTGCTCCTGTGTGTTAAATTATTAGATTGTAATTATGCATTACTGGAGTATTAACCTTATTGAAAATACAGTTTTGTGTTAATGAGCCATGCTCTTTCTTGTTAAACAAAACCATGGTGATGAATGAATTCCTCACATGTGACAGTGTCTCTCTACAGCCTCCCTTGGTGGGTGGTTCCTACGTTCAGACTTAGACTCTGCCAGGAACAGAATGGCTGGATGGAGGAGATTTTGCAGTAAAAACACAAGAATAAACCACAGAATCTCAGAATCATTTAGGCTGGAAAAGTTATCTAAGGTCATTGAGTCCAACCATTCCCCAGCACAGCCAAGGCCAGCAGTGACCCATGTCCCCAAGTGCCACATCCATATGTGACACTCCAGTGTCCAGGGATGGAGACTGCACCACTGCCCTGGGCAGCTGTTCAGGCCTGGATAATCTTTCCCAGGAAGAAATAATTCCAGATGTCCAACCTGAACCTTCCCTGGTGCAACTTGAGGTTGTTTCCTCTCATCATGACACTTTCTGCCTGGGAGGAGAGACCTCTGAGGAACAGAAGCCATCTTTAGATAGTGTCTGTGGGCCCTTGTACTGCCAGCTTCATTTTTACATAAATTCACACGTCTGGGTTTTGTGCCAGCCATTCTGAACCTGTTGGTTTCTGCTTAGAAGGATGGATGTGAGGGAGGTCTGTGGCCTGGGGTCACAGTCAGGTGCAGGAAGTGGGAGATGTAGCAGCAAAATCCTGTGAAGGTATTTGCCTTGGAGACTTCCAATAATGTGTGACTGATGCAGCAATAAAAGGGACTGTCAGTGCCTCAGAGGTCCTGCAATGTGCTGGAAAGTTTGCACAACCCTGGTGCTTGGAATGCAGACACACACCAGCCCAAGGAAAATTGAGAACTGCGTGGAGGGGAAGTGTATTGATGAGCAAGAAGGAGGGTGAGAGACGGCAATGATAGGACCTGGACCCTGAAAAAAATGACAAAAAATGGAAAAATGTTGGAATTTCTAATGGGAAGAGTGCAGGACACGTGGCAGTGCTGGCTGCACCTGGCCATGTGTGTGAGCAGGACAGTCCAGTATGGGGGACACTTGGCACAGCCCTGCACAGCTCACTGCAGCCCCCACGGGCAGGGCAGCCTGGCACACCTGGGACAGGCCTGCAGCATCTCTGTGCCAGGACAGGCTGAGGGAGCTGGGCTGTGCAGGGCTGTGAGAGGGCCCTCAGCCCTGGCTGTCCCTGTGTCTGTCCCTGTGTCTGTCCCTGTGTGCAGGGAGGGGCAGAGCAGGGCCCAGGCTCTGCTCCAGGCCCAGCAATGGCACCAGAGCCACGGGCAGGGACTGAGCCCAGCAATTCCCCTGCACAGGAGGCACAGCTTCTGTCCTGAACAGAGACCAGACAGGGATGGAGTCTCCCTCCCTCACCAGGGATATTCCAGAGCCCTCTGGACACAATGCTGTGTCCTGTGCTCTGGGATGGCCCTGCTGGAGCAGGGAGGTGGCACCAGCTGTGATCTCCTCTGGTCCCTTCCAACCTGACCCATCCTGAGGTTCTGCAATTCTGCTTTATGGCTGGCTGCAAACCAGCACTGGGTAGCCACCAATTCAGTTTCTAGTTAATTATCCTAAATTTTCTGATTTTTTGCAGTTTTTCTCTAATTCCTTGCCTTTTTCACTTTGGCAATACCCCAAACCAACAGTACAATTAGATGCTTCAAGGCTTTGAGCTCAACTGAAAATAGTGACAAACTAGCCAAATTTACATGCCCCGCTAATTTCACTGAAAACTCCTATTTTGTGTTAAAGAAAGAAGGGTGCAGGTCTCTGCTGGGAAAGCTACACTGACTGTGATGTTCTACGGAGTATCAGAAATGGAGAATTACACTAATTGTCTATCTGCTTTTAAACTTTGCTCCAGTTCTACCCAAAATCTGTCATGAATAAAGACTGAGAATCAATCAATCAATCAATCAATCAATCAATCAATCTTTTAAGTCTTTATACATAAAATTAAGGCTGCAGGCTTTGTTGCATAGGATTGTGCCATCACACTCACTCCAAGAACTTCTTTGAATTAAGAATGACCACCACCCCTTCACCCACCCCTGCATTTTGAAAGTAAAGATTTCCCTCTGACACTTGTCACTGCATTTTGTTCCTTGAAACAACCCTTCCCCATCACCATTTGACCCTTTGGAGGCCACTTTGGATGGCAAATGGCTTGGAGGTTTTTGATTTTTCCTGTCAGACAGATTCAAATTCCCTCTGCCAAGCCGTGTACTTCTGGCTCAGATTCTTTGCTGATGGCTTGGTGTGGGTGATCACATCCAGGAAATCCTCGGTTGTGATTGTGTCCAGCTGGATCATGGGCAAGTTACTGTTACCTAAAGACAAGAGAATTGAATAAATCCTGTTACTATTACCAAAAGACACTTTTTTATACCCATGCCTAGTCCAGCACTTAATCTAGGAAAAACAACAGACTAAATGTAGTGAGATAAATTAAAAATTACATTTATGCTGAGAGCACAGATAATGACAGCTTTAAAAGAAGCCATCATTTTTAGAAATTTAACAGGCTTTGGAACCGTAAATTTTAAAACTTTCTCAGGCAGATATCAGAGCTCCACCTGCTGGAGTCAGAATGTTCCTTCCAAGAGTTACAGCAGGAAATCAGCATTTCCCAGGCCAGATTCTCTGCTCAGAGCTGAGGTACCTGGCTGATGATTTTCAAGAGCATCGAAAATTTTCCTCACTGGTCTCATGGCTGCCTCCCTGCAGACGAGTTTTATGTCTGAGCCAGAGTATCCATTTGTTTCCTGTGAGGGGATCAGAATGATACGTTACAGTTCACGAATCAGACATAAATGGAATTTGCAGGCATATATATTGTGTATGTATTTATATAAATATTTTTGAAGTCTATTGCTGTCTGAAATACACATTTATATACACACAGAAACACACACAAATTTTTTATTTATTTTGTACCATCCCCTCAAAATTAAGTAGCTTGTTATCCTTTGAATGCCTACAATATCTCATAGGACCAAGAAAAATACTGGGCTTTTTCTTACTAAATGTCAGTTTTCTGTAGGTGAAATAAACCCCACCTTTCTGAGTCCATCCTCAGCTTTCCAGTGAGTAAAATAAATGTATTTCCTTATGAGCCCAGAACTGAGCAGTATTGTCTCTGTAAACAGATGTAAGAATCTCAGCTGGGTAAAGTGCAATATTTAAGGGTTGGGACCTTGAGCAACCTGGACTAACTGAAGACGCTCCTACTTACTGCTGGAAGTCGGAACAAGATTATCTTTTAAGTCCCTTACAGCCCAAACCATTCTAGGATCCTATTTCCAAAGAATCCAGGATGTGACAAAGGGCTACATGAAGGAAGCTGGGGTACCTAGTGAATCTCTTCTCTGCCAAATGCTCTTTTCTGCCACAGCAGTGGAGCTGTGACAAACCCTCCCTACACAATTAACTGTTCATTACCCTGATGAATTGGAAGTGCTCCCAGCTTGGTGAGAGCAGAGATAAAATCTGCTGTTGCTGGATGTCTCCCTGTATTTAAGGCTGAAAAGCTGGCCCAGCAGAGATGGCCAGCACACACCGTGTTGCAGGCAGAGCTGCGTGAAGATGGCGATTTCCACTTGTGTATGTCTGTGTGTGTGCCCTGTTTGTCTGTGTGTGTGTCTGTGTCTTTGTGTCTGTCTGTGTGTGTGTCTATCTGTGTGCCGTGTGTCTGTGTGTGCCTGTCTGTGTGTGCTCTGTGTGTCTGTGTGCCCTGTGTGTCTGTGTGTGTGTATGTGTGTCTGTGTGTGTGTGCCTTGGGTGTCTGTGTCTGTGTCTTTGTGTCTGTCTGTGTGTGTGTCTGTCTGTGTGCCCTGTGTGTCTGTGTGTGCCCTGTGTGTATGCCCTGTTTGTGTCTGTGTGTGTGCATGTCTGTGTGTGTGTGTCTGTGTGTGTGTCTGTGTCTGTGTGTGCCCTGTGTGTCTGTGTGTGTGTGCCCTGGGTGTCTGTGTCTGTGTGTGTCTCTGTGTCTGTGTGTGCTGTGCCCAGCCCCACGTCCCAGCAGTGCCCCTCTGGCTGGTTCCCAGGTGAGCTGAGGTGGTGCCCAGCTCCGTGTGTGGCAGTGGCGGCACTCCGAGGTGCCGTCCCAGCCGTGCCCAGGAGCAGCTGCAGCCCTGCCCACCCGGCTCAGCAGGCTGTAGTCCAGCTCTGTCCTGAGCTTCACGCCGCCGCTGTTGCTCAGAGGGGGCAGCCATTGCTGGATCATCACCCGCCGCGCCTCCTCGCTCGGCAGGTCCACCAGGATCCTCTTCTCCAGCCGCCGCAGCATGGCAGAGTCCAGCTCCCTGCAAGCACAGGACAACGGGCAGCGTCTCAGTGTGGAGACGTGGCTTTGACAGCAACACCCTCACCTAGCCGTGCCAAAAGAAAAAAAGGGTTAATTATCCAGTGTATTCCTGTTCAGTGATGTGCTACTTGTGACAGTGATGCTAACAATAACGATCAGAAGTTGCAGTTTCCATCCTTCACCCTGGTACTCATCTGCAGCATGTCTCATCAGCAACAACATCTCCCTTTCCCCCTCTGCTATTAAGGAGTCACTACAAATTGCCTGTCTGGGGCACTCTCAGGAGTAATTAATTGCTACTTAGTAAGGGATGCTCAGTAGGTATAAAATCCAGACTGAAGGTCTTGGATGTGAGGCCGTGTATCATGGCAGAACAGGACACCAAACTGAGACTCCTCCTGCAATACAAATGATAAATAATTGTTTATATTATTTATATTTTTTTGGTTTTATTTATATTTTCATAATTATAAATAAACAGCCACAAAGGACATTATCCTTATGAAAAATATGTGCAGGGTGAACACACTGAAAAAATGTGTCAGTGAGCCAAAAACTCTGATTCTCTCAACGTCAAGACTGGTTATGATGTTTTGTCTAAAAAAAAAAGATAAGAAAAACGTCCTGTACCAATCTTTCTCTACTGGCCCCATTCAGTCACAGATTCATTATTCCAGTTTAAAATATTATTTAGTCCGCATACCTGGCAAGAAAATCTCATCTAGGCAAGAAAATCTCATCCAGGGGAAACCCACTTCAAAGTTTCTTGTACAGGCAGAAGAACAGAAGCTCTAAGCATCATTTCCACCTGTGCTGGCTGAGCACAAGGAACCAGCTGCTGGAGGGTTCTACCTGCAAACTGGGACTGTAGATACGCTTAAATAAATCTGCCCCTATCTCCAGTTCCCTGGGTGAAATATTTTTCCCCAGCAAAGTCAATTTTAAAGCAACAAATGGAGTTTCTTCTTTCCTTCTAAAAGGAAACTCCCTTTTAGTTCACAGGGAGTTCAAAGCCAGCTCAAGATGGATTTGTAGCCCAACACCAGAGCTGATTTCTGTCACCTTTGTTGACTTGTCCTTATTTTTTTAATACCAAGTGTTTCTATGGCATAGCATGATAAAAAAACCCAAAAGTGGGCTCCCAAATCCCCACACAGATGCCTGCCCAACCTTGGCATGCCTGGCTGTCAGCTCTGTAGGAACAGAAGTGTCCCTTTCCTCACAATGTCATGGTGTGGGAGACCTTGTTCCACATGCACTGATCCAAACAATGAACACAAAAATCAGAAAACCAGGAGCACAGAGGACAACAGGAATTCACTCAGATCCACCCCTCTGCTTCTAATCAAGGCCTCAGAAGTAAATACCAGAATTTGTTAATCAACATCTGTTGCTATATTGACAATATTATTATTGCTATATTGATATTATTATTTTTATGCTGCTTCAGGTGCTGTCCAATGTTCAGCACAATGCCTCTTGCAGAGGGTCCCACCCAGCATAGACAAAGAACCATGTTAGTCTCCTTTCATGTTCCAAATGTATTTTTCAGCTCAGCTTCTTAAAATTGCCTTGCTTGGCTGGAAATACTTACTCTGGCTGAAAACCCTTTTCTCTTGTATATGCATATTAATGGTTGATATTATTATGCATAATAATAATATTCGCTGTTATTTACCCATATTAATACCCACATTAACATCATCTCTCTAATGAGGGCAGAAGTTCTCAGGGTTTTAGAGGTGCCCACACAGGTACTCTAAAAAGCCTTTGCAGGTGAAGCACAATCACAGCCACCCTATTTGCAAATAACCTTCAAATCCTCCAAATGACTTTTCCATCACTTCTTTGGCTTCAGGCCCCCCAAGAACACGGATTCATGAGCGCCCTTAGCCATGTTCTGTAAATAAGTCTCCAACAGAAGTCTCTGCTCTGCCCAGAGGAGCTCTGCCACAGCTGCTCTGTGGCTGTGCCATCCCCAGAGTGTTCAAAACCAGGGTGCTTGAACAGCCTGGTCAGTGGAAGGTGTCCCTGCCCGTGGCAGGAGAGTGGAACTAGATGTGCTCTAAAGTGCCTGCCAACCCAAACCACTCTGTAATTCTGTGATTCTGTGATTCTGTTTATCCAGAAGGTTATGCTGACCTGTTGGCTGAAGAGGGAAATAAAAAAACAATGTTTTTGTTATCTCGAGTGTTTAGGTTGTTGCTGAATTGTTTTGTCAGTGATCAGATGCAAGGTTAAGTGACATTAACCAGAGCAGAATACAAAGCACTGAGCCAACCTAAATATTCTCTGAAACAACAGCCAATAGATGTACTAAGAGATGCTCAAGAAAAGAAAAACAAAGCTCTACAGATCCATAAGATGGATGACTTTTTGCAATTAACATTAGGAGGCATCACAGATTCACAGAATGGTTTGGGTTGGAAGGTAAGAATCAATCTGTGTGCTCCACAACTTCACCCATCCTCAGGGTAAGGGTGAGAAGAAAACAGCACTGCAATAAAAACTGAATTAAATGAGCTGATACACTAGGAAACATTCACTCCATGATTAAGGATCTCTTTATCCCTTCACTAACAAGGCCTTTATTTTATTTAATTACATTCAACCATTTCAACAAGTAATTTGTTAATAGAAACACCTTGCAGATGAGCAGCAGAAAGCAGGGCTGGGCAGCAAGCACAGGCTGAAGAGGAAGATCAATAGCTGCAGTGCAGCTTAGGACAGTGTAAAGAGCTTTGTTTAGGCTTCTTTTCATTCTTCTAAAAGCAGCTTGGTACTAATTTTTTTTCCCTGATCAATAAATATCTATGTTAACAAATCTCTTGAAATCCAGCTTAACAACAAATGTTTGCAAGAGCACAGGGCAGTGCTGTGAAGCCACAGCTTAGGTAGCAGTAGGTCTTTTGATAAATTGTTGTGAAATATTCCTGTGGAGATGAAGTCTAGGTCTGACAGTAGGAGCTAAATGTCACCTAATGTTCATAAAAATAATCTGTAAATATATAGTTGGGATCCTGAAAGAGGTTTAAAACCTGCTGGGCTCTCTGGAGGCAGATAATCCCAAATTCCTCAATGCTGGAGAACCCCAGTGATGTGAAAGCTCAGGCTTTCACCAGGCTTTCCATCCTCCTCAAACACCTTTCTAAGCATTTGCCCAGGCCCTTCTTAAAGCATTTTCTCTGTGGTAGGAACATTTCCACCAGACAAGAGAAAAGTCCAAAAAGAATTTCTGAAGTCTCAGGTATAAAAAACTTTCAAAAGTGAACACCCCAGCTGCCACTCTTGTTCCAACATGGACTTGACTGCTTTCTTTCAGGGCAGGTCCCTCAAAACAGAAACCTTGTCATTTTGTCTCAACCTTAAAAAAAGGCTGTCATTTTGGATGTTTCAGGGAAGCAATTTTGCAGAAATTAGAACTTGAGTATTATAAAATAATCAAAAATCAAATACGTAAAATACTTAAAACTGAATTCTGTGTATTTTACACAACTTCCCAGAAAGTTTATTGATTGTATAAGGCAGATATAGGGTAACAAAACACATGCAAAAATCTCTTTGCATGGATAATTATCTCACAGGATAATTTAAGAGACCACACATGCAATGCACTGCTCAGAGATGCTTCTGAAAGTGAAACCATTCTGCAATAATGTAAACATTTATAGTGCATTACTAACAGAGAGATAAATGTATCAATACTGTATTAATTCTCTTTCAAACTTAACTGTCCACACAGAGAGCAGTTATTTTTTTCAGCATTTTCTTACACAACTGGAACACGATTAAATCTCATTCAGCTCAGTTCCTTTTATATAGATACTGTAACAAAATGGGGACGATTTTGCACTGATTTAAATTCATGAGTTTGTCAAAGACATAAATCCCTGAAACCAACACACAGACTTTGCTATTATGGCTAGAAAAAAAAAGCCCATTGTGGCTCTGTACTCACACTTTTGGACCAGGGTAGGGACCAGCCTAACTTCTATGCAAATTTTAGGTGTTCACACAGCCATTCTTTTATTTAAGAGCCTGAAAACCCTGGACAAGACAAGCTATGCTTACCTGCCACATGGGACTGATTGAAAATATTACCTTTGAGCCTCAATTCTCAGGCAAAAACTCCAAAAAAAACTTCTGTTGTTTAATTCTATCTGCCTGTTCCCTGGACCTTTTCAGCCAGGCCTGACAAAAAAGGGATCAGCTGACAAGAGGAATAAAATATTACCACAGACTATGTGAGAGAACATTTGGTGATATGCACAACCAAAATGTGCATTTGTATGTTCAAATAATACATGCCCTAGGACTTTAGACTATTTTATAAGTCGTTAAAAGGAAGCAGCTGTGGTTACACACCCAGTGACATTCAGACTCAAGACACTCCCAGCAGTCTGCTGATCACAACCCTGAGCCCTCCAGTCACAAAGAGAGGCTTTTCCAACATTTGTCCCCATGGCAACTTTGTAAGATTCAGCCAGAAATCACTGATCTTGATAAACAATCCATAAATGAAGCCTGTGGCTTTGTGGGTGCAGAGCCCTCTCTGGCTCCCAGCTGGTTTTAGGTGCCCTGCTCTGTGTCTGTCACACTGCAGAGCTGGGCAGGTGTCATCTCACTAAACAAAGCACCTTTGAGTCAAGTTTTGCCCCTTGAAACGCTGCTGAACTGCTGCTCACACAAGGTCATTCCATGAACACCTCCCACTGGGCTCCAACAAATGACTCCCAGACCATGGCTTGAAGTTCCCTGGAAACAGGACTGCTGTCCTCTCCTGTTGTGACCCAAGCCTGTGCTGTTCTCCATGTGAGAGGGGAACAGACCCACTTAGCTCCATGTGCCCTTAGGGACAAGGGTATCCACAAAGATCTCAGTGCTGTGAGGATCAGCAGCTCCTGTCCTGAGCACCCACAGTTGTCACACTACAAATGTTACCTCCCTTCCTTATCCTCTCTGACTTGTCTTGTTCCCAACACACATCCTGCTCAGCTGGATGAAATTCCACAGTTTCAATCTTAAACTGTTTTTTCTTCTATACTAAATTCTGTTGAAAAAACTGGAGAATTTTGTCCCTCAACTTTTCAAAGTCACATTTGATACTAATAAAATCCAACATTCCTATTTATGGAGTATCCTTCTAAGCACCAGATGTTTTAAGCACCTTACAGTTCCAGGCTGAAAACCCTTCTTAGCTTAAACATAGTAAATAACTTGCCTATAAAGTCAAATACTCCATTTTAAATATTAGCAGCTGGTACGACCAGCATATGTTGACTTTATTATGGATTATTCTCATGTGACACAAATAGCAAGAATTGAAGAGTTTAAAAGTAAAAGCTCAAAATTAATCTTTAAATGCTTTAACCAAATATCAAGGCTTTTTCTGCAGAAGTCTAAATAAAATCTTTATCTGTGCTTAGAAGCTCATGAAAATGTATTCAAAATGTACTCTCTGGATCTCTTACCATGGCAGATTGGAAGCTGCTAAAACAAATACAAGATCATCAGATCGGGCCAAGCCATCCATCTGCACCAGTAATTCCGTTTTCATCCGCCGACTTCCTTCATGTTCACCACTACCAAGATTCAGAGAAATGGTATTTGCTCAGTGCATTAATCATCTTTATTTATACAGTGTCATTCACAGCAACTGAGCCCTTGTCACAGTTTTGCCCCAGTTCAAAGCATGATTAAGCTCCATTAGCTAACATCTAAGCATTAAAATCAAGCTTCTAATGATTACTTAAATGGACTCTTCTCAGTGCATTAAAGTGAGGAGAATTCACTATTACTGAATCCAAAGAAAATATTTATTTGGCTTTTTCTTCATGTTAATCTCTATGCAAGACCAACATTTACTGCAAAATAGCTAGGGCTCCAATTGATTGATTGACTGATTGATTGATCTATAGCAGGGCATTCTTATAATGTGAGAGTTACCATTAGATAACTGGTACACCTACCCCTTCAGGGTAGCATTTTCCCATGACTGAATGTGAAGTGGTCACAAGAAAACAAAACTACTACTGAATTCAACATTTTGCAAAATGTTCTATCAAAAGAAAACCGAAAAATACACCATACTGATATGAATTTAGAAAGGGGCAGAGACCACACAGAAAGGATCCTTCTTCAAAAAAGGAGAACTTAAGCAAAGTGCTAAGAACTCTGGCCCCAATACAGGTAATCTGTTTTGCAGAAAACCAGCTGGAACTCTCGGTTCCAGATGTGAAGCTCTTGGGAAACTCCTGGATCAAGCCCAGGGAAAACATCAGGACCTTAGATGGTAAGGGCTGCAGTTCAGGTTTATTGATTTATTTCTGCCAAGGCATTCAAACATCAATGCCAAGTCAGTATTTAATAAGTACATGTAAAAATAAGTACAGCATCTAGGATAAAAATCCTTATTAGAATATATAACCCAGTGATGTTAATGAGAGCTTTTAAATGTACATATGAAGGACAAATTTGGTTCATAATTTGCATCTATTAAGTGAAAATGACTACAAGTAGTATATATACAATAGGACATACTCTATTTACAAATAGTAAGCACACAATACAGACATAGAATATAATATATATAAAGTGATCATGTAATTCACTGTACATAAAATCCCCTGTAATGTACTGTACATAAAATCCCCTGTTCCTAATGGTTGTAAAAATATTTTTATATTTCTCTGGCTTCTTTCCCATTCCTAAACTTTTTTAATGTGTTTTTAACTAAAAATTGTCTTAAATCTTGGATTCAAATTACAACATACTCCCAGTCCTGCAATGGGGAGTCCTGACAATGCCACCAAAATCTGTCACTAATGGAAATGCAATTCCACTGTGTACACTCCCTATTACTCTACTATGGCTATGTTCTAAGTGCCACAAAATAAGCTACTTCTTACTTACCTCTAACAACTCACCTGTTGTTTCCCTCACCATTGCCCTTTATTTCCATTTCAAATCCCTTTCAAGTACAGCACAACTGGTTATAAAGCCCTGCATCTCCCTCCCTCCTGCTGTCCCTGTGACTCCTTGCTAATTCTCACAGAAGCTCTTTTGCTTCTCTGCTGCGACTGACACAAGCACTGCACCTCTCTCCTTAATCCCGAAGTGGTCCCACCAGTTACCCAGGAACAGTGCCTCTTTGACTCATAACTGACTCCAGCTCATCCAGGAAAATTGTGGAAGGAGCGTGGTACCGGGCGAGCTCAAACAACACCTGCCAGAGAGAAGAGTAAATGTGAAACTGACACAAGAAGGCACTAAAGTAAACTGGCATGGAAGATCAATTAACAGCACCCACATCCCAGGGGATATCTGCTGGAAAAAAGCTCTGGTAGGCTGAGGGTCCCTGAATCCTCTCAAAACCTGAGAGGTTTGTAAAGGAGATATAAAGAACACAGCCTTGTAATCCTGTCTTTATGTGTAAATCTTTCTGTCTAAATCCTATCAGAGTACCCTGAGAATAATAGGATAGAAGAAAATGATCCATCAGAGAATTCTGGGAACTCCTAAATTGTTACTGAGATTAAACATGTGCCTTTTGTTGTTGCTCCATTTGTACTTTTTTTTTTTTTTAAATAAGGATTTGAGGAAAAAAAATGCAGGTCAGCTGAAGCATAATGAAAGAAAATGCACTGATTCTTTTGATAAGAATCAAGCACTCATTTTTTTTCATGATCAAAACAAACACAAATTACTTGAACAATCACAATTTAAAAACTGGACTGAAAGCTGAAACAAAAAATGTGGATCTGCTCTTTGGAGAATGAAACTTCATCTAATTTTCCGTAAACACGGAGAGGCCTGTGTTAGGAGTAAGAAAACACTGTCAGTTCTTCTTGAGTAAAGTGTTTTTTTGAGTTTTCAGATAAGTATCATTAACAGTATATCAGTCCAGCACTCTAAAATCTGAACACTTGAAAAAATCAAATTTTAAAAGGTACATATTATTTTTATCACTTTGAGCATGAAACACAGGGTTTAAGTCATTTGCCCAGAGTAACAAGTAGACCATGACCAGCATACAATTTTACTAGAAATATAACATATAAAATACAGAAATACCGTGTAGAACTGAGCAAAACAGGATGAGAGGACATGCCTCCAAATGACCACAAACCCCATATATACTTTCCCTTCACCAGGCACAGGTGATTTTAGGATATAAATTCACACAATACTTTTCTTGGAGCTCTCCTGATTGACAATCTCACTTCATTTTTTGATTCTGCTGTAACTTTAAATAAGGGTAAAAAGCCACAAATTCAATATCAATGCATGTGCTGCAGCGTGTTCACAAAAGCCTTCTGTATCATGGTGGCAGAAACCAGATTGTCCCCACATACTCCTGCCAGAAAAGAAAATTCCGGGAAGCTACTGAGACAGATGTCAAGAGAATCAGTAAGAGAGAAAGGGAATGTCATGAGAAAAATATGCAATCTTAAAAGACAAAGGAGGTAGGACGACTAAGTGTGCTGCAGCCACTGCCTACATTTCAAGAGAGACAAACAATGCCATTTCCACAGAATAGTTTGCTGTGGTTATTTTTTTCCAAGAGCTCTGCATTTACCTGAAGTGCAGCTCAAGAGATGAGGGTAAGGCAGGTTAAGGGCTTGTGGATTTCCACTGAGCTAGAGGATGTTATGGAGAGATTCAGATGGGCAAAAATGCTACATGTGAACCTCAGAACCTTTTGTACCACAGCTGAGCCATGCAGTTTATACAAGTTTATGAGTCCTTGCTAGTTTATACAAAAATGCATTTACCCACTTGCCAGCAAACTACCTTCCTTGAAACAACATTACATCTGCACTTGACTGGAAGATGTTTGTGACAATGGAGTTCTTTGCCCATTTCATGCCACAAAAGAACAATTAGGAATCTGGGAATCTAAATTACATTTTGCAGGGTGCCTAGGAGCCAACCCCTGGAAAATGGATGTGAAGTGCTCTGAAGAGGTCACTAAGCACACACTACTTTGGAACTCTGATGGTCTGACTCCTCTTCAGGCAGTCAAAGATCTTTGCTGCCTGCAGAACATCTGCTCCATCTTACATTACAGAACTGAAGTCCCACAGCAAGAATCCATTATGAGATGTCTACAGACGTGATGTTATTCCTGCTTTCAGAACTAGATTCTTAGTTATAGAACCAAAGTCATGTCTTGTCTAAATCAGGAAAGACTATGAGTATCAGAGGAACACTTTTTTCCAGTTTGGTGCTGAACCCACGTTCTTCAAGGGGGAATGTGATGTTTGTTAAAGTATAATGCATGAGAGAGGAATTCTTACCCTGACAAGTTTTTCTGAATCACCCCTCCATTTGCTGACAATGGTGGATGCTGATATGTTGAAAAAGGTTGTATTGCATTCTGTGGCAACAGCCTTAGCAAGCAAAGTTTTTCCAGTACCTACAAACAACAGTGTTTAAGAAAATCACTCTCCAAAGGAATAAAATGTGAATGTTTGAATAAATTCCCCTCATCCTACTACCAGTCAGGTAAAACCAGTAAAAATCTCATGGGGTGTTCTGGGTTGAAACACCTTGCAATGACCAGAGACACCTCCCACTGTCCCAGGCTGCTCCAAGCCCCATCCAGCCTGGCCTTGGGCACTGCCAGGGATCCAGGGGCAGCCACAGCTGCTCTGGGCACCCTGGGCCAGGGCCTGCCCACCCTCCCAGCCAGCAATTCCCAATTCCCAAGAGCCCAAAATCTGGCCCTGCCCTCTGGCCCTGGCAAGCCATTCCCTGGCTGCTGTCCCTGCATGTCTTGTCCCCAGTGGCTGTGCAGCTCTGCTGGAGCCCCTGCAGGCCCTGGCAGGGGCTCTCAGGTGTCCCTGGAGCCTTCTCTTGTGCAGCTGAGCAGCCCCAGCTGTGCCAGGCTGGCTCCAGAGCAGAGGGGCTCCAGCCCTCAGAATATTTTGTGGCCCTTTCAGGACTGTTTGGAGACTCTCAGGTAGTACAGAACTGCAAATGCAGATTCTCCAAATCCTGAAGTAGTGCATGCTGAAATGGTCAGATGCCTTCTGTGGCAGGAACACCTAAACATTTGCAGGAATAAATGGATTTCATTGCAGAGAGAGGCTCTGCAACCTGATTCAGGTGGTTCTTGTGCCCTCTGCCCCCTTCCAGCCACATCCTGGTGTCAAAGGGGGGCAATGGGAGCAGGGAAGCTGCACTAACAAGGAAAACACCCAGCTAGAAGAAGGCAAAGCTTCCACCTCATTCCCAAAACAACCCCTAAAAGCAGAAGAAAGAAAGGACATTTTTCACTATGGAGTTAAGCCCATGGTAGATTTATTGACATAGCATAGGATCATGCCAATCTTGATTAAAATGGTCCAAACTGAGTAAAACAGAGATCTGAGTTTTCATTCTCCTGTATTGTTAGTGTAAGTACTGTCTCTGGAAGATTCCACTATAAAAATAGCCAAGGCTCACCAAGAAAGGGCAGGTTTGAGTGTCAGAACTGTACATAACCATCCAACATTCTCTCCTTTTAATTTATGTACAGAACATGCTCTTTTTTAACAATCTGATCTAATTAACATTGATGATTTATCCACAGGACAAAACAAGAAGCAGTGACAAACACAAAGATGTCGTAAAAAGCTCTCCATACCTGGTGGTCCATAGAGCAATAATCCCTTCCAAGGGGACAGAATGCCAGTAAACAGCTCTGGATACTGTAGGAAAGTAATTTAGAGATTAAAAATGTATCATCCAAAACAAACTTCAAGGGATTGTAGTCCTCACCTTCACTGCTCCTAGCACATTCAAGAAACATAAGAAATTTGAAGAGAGGCATAAAACCACACCAAAACAATGTGACATGTATGACCTGAGTACTGAGAAAAATGCCGTATATAATATTTGAAATCTGCTTTCAGAGTTGGTTTTTTTTTCACGTGCAATTGTGTGACATTCTCTTCTGTAAGTAATTTATCTTGGAATTAATCAAACCCAGCTCTTCTTACAATGCCAAAGGTGCCAAAGAATTGGACCTAACTCACACAATATTAATATGGAGAGGTAATTTTCCTGTAGAAGAATGCAGGTGCCATTTCAGATGGAACAGGAACAGTTCTGGAATGAAACAGGAGCACCAACAGCTGTAACACAAATGGCCTACAAGGCACAGAAATACTGAGAACTCTAAAACACCACTGTAACTGCAAGGGAACAAGCCCAACACTGGTTTTGTCAAAGCTATTTAGCACCTTACCTTTATGGGGTAAACAACTGCTTCCTTCACCAGCCTCTTAGCTGCATCCAGCCCTATAATATCATCCCACTTCACGTTTGGCTTATGGAGATAAATGTCCTGCAACACACATCACATCTTGTTAGCAAAACTCCTTCTGCAGTCGGATAATGACTCTGGCAAAGTAAAAGGATCGACTGAGGGATAAAATAGTGGTGCTGTTAAGTGATACAGGCTGTGTTATTTAACCCCAGGTACCAGGGATCTCCCACGAGGAAAGCACACACAGCAATCACTTCCCCTCCAGGCTCAGTTTCCCTGATGTATTCCTAGCGAATGTAGATGCTGAGCAGATCTTCCTCAGATCTGTTTTCTGTTATGTTGATTTAGGGACCAACCAACGTATCAAGAGCAATTGGGATTAGAAGGTGCACCAGCCCTTAGATTTTGTCTCTGTTACTGCAAGTATTGGATGTTTAAAAAAAGAAGCAAAAGTAATCATAGTGACACATTGGTTCCAGTTTACACCACCAGTGAACTTCAGTAATTCAAGTTACATCTCAATCTTTGAGCTGAAACACCTTTTGAGACTCATTCTTCAGTGAATTTTTCTTCCCTGTTTTAAACAAGTTTATTTTATAGCCACAAGTTCCACAGATCCCTCATGTGCAATGTGAAAATATTTTTTTTTTTTTTAACTTGGTGCTTAGTATCTTAATGGCTGGACCTATTACTTACCTTTTGTGGTTTTTTTTAAACTTGATGCTCAGTAACTTTATGGTTGCACCTATCATTCATGTTATTACCTATTATAATGTTAATACCTATTATTTATGTTACTTCTTGTGTTGTAAGTAACAGTGAAAAAATTCTATGTACTCCACTCTATGCAAGATTTTATATGCTGCAAGAAAAGCTGTGAGAAATTTTGCAACAGGAAGAAATTTTTCCCCTAAGAATCTATCAAAAGATAAATGGTAATTATTCTATGCCCTGAAACACTCACTAAATTAATTTCATTTAATTCATCAAACTTTCCAAATCTTCTATGAATCTTTCCATTTGCCTTTATAATATTTTGTGGCTTTGTGTTCCAGGGGCTAATTGCAAAAAATATCACATCCTCAGTACAAATACTTAGGATAAATTCTGCTCTCCAACAAAAATAGTCCACACAGACTGAAGAAAAATTATGTGGTTGCATCCAAGGGGAAAAGTTAATACAATTAGAAAAAATTATTTATATAGAATAGATTACACTTTCCCTGTCTATTAACAGTGAATTAAGATGAATCAGATTTCTGCCATTAAGTAGAGACTTACATAACTGTTTCCAAATTAAATTAGACTGTGTTATGAAATAGATATAACATGCTATTTATTTGTATTGATTTATACAGTGTTGATTACCATAGCAACTAGGAACATACCATAATAGAGCACAATTCAAAAAACACACTATAACAAATGGAAAGCAATTTTTTATTGCTTTTTTTGTTAATGTAGCAGCAAGAACAACATTATTTTAAAGGTCTACCATAAATAAAAGACCTGACAGGAATTGAAACAAATGAAAATTTTCTTACTTTGAGGTTGAAAATTTCCTAAGACATTTCTTAAGTTCTACTAAATGTCAAATACAAAACTTGTGGACCAAGAATTTGGGCCATACACAGATATAAAAATCAGTCCGCAAAATTCTTCCATGATTTTTAGAAAGATGATTTTAAGCAGGTTTACCCAAGATGCTAACACTCATGATATTTATATCCAGAAACTCACAACACTACCAAACACTGTGGTGCTGAGAATCCTTTCTGATGAGTGACTCATCCAAAAGTGGTTGATGCTAAGCATTTGTGTGTGCTGAAGCCACAGATCTCCAGCAGATCAGGGCCTGTTTATTAGGCTACACCTCAACCCAGGAGTGAAATGAAATGCTGCTGTCAAGGCTGTGGTTCCCTCCAGGGGTCAAGCTGACCATCCTGGAGGAATCCCCAAGTCTGCCCCGGGACATTGTGCATTGTTGATTCTTGGGGAGGATGAAACAAGAAAGCCTTATAAATATGATTGCCTGGCAAGAGATTTTGAGAATATAGAAACTATAAGCGAGATTGAAATGAAAGCAAGTTTTGAGATCCCTTAGTTACTGAACAACGAGAAAACAATGGTGTGACCAGCTGAAGGTGATCCCCTTTTGATGAAACAACACGCCCTGCTTGCAGACAGGCCCAAGGGTCAGAGCAGACCCTGCCAGCTTGGCAGAAGGGGTCCAAAGAGGAGTTTTTAGAGTTTAAAATGTGACACAGTATGGTAATGTAGTGATTCTTATAAGTTGTATGGAAATGCTATAGGATTTGTATATTGTACTAGATTGGTTAGTGAGAATCAGAATATTCAACACAAAAAATAATTTATTGTATTGTAAGGAGAACTTCGACCACCCTTTTCTTCTCTTCTCCTCTCTTTCTTCTTTCCACTGCATCTTCCACTTCTTCTTCTCCCTACTTTACTTCCTACACTGAGCTCTCACCCCTTTTACTCTCTTACGTTCTACCTCTCTCTTCTCTCGGGCCTGCTCCGAGCTCTGGCTGGCAGCTCCCAGCAGGGCCCTGCACCCAGGCCCCTTGCAATAAACCCCAAGTTCCACAACCTGGCTGCAAAGATGTCTCGTCTCCGTTCGTCCCGACCGTGCAACCCCCGCTCCCTCTCCGACAATTGATGCTGCTCTGGCATTGCTGGCATGAAGGCACTGGCTGCAGAGCTGACAGTGACAGCATCTCTCCACTGCACCACTGAGAATGCAGAGGGAGTGCAGATCCTTTGTGCACTGGCTGCACAAAGCAAGGCTCAGGCAAGTACTAATCCAATGGCCCTGGGCTGTCCCAGCCAGGCTGGGACACAGCCCCAGGGCAGGGCCTGTCCCTGTGCTGGCACTGCTGAGGCACCTCCCATGCTGGGGACAGCTCTGGGCCCTCAGGACAAGAGAGACACTGAGGGGCTGGAGCGTGTCCAGGGCAGGGAACGGAGCTGGGAAGGGGCTGGAGCCCCAGGAGAGGCTGAGGGAGCTGGGAAGGGGCTGAGCCTGGAGCAAAGGAGGCTCAGGGGGGCCCTTGTGGCTCTGCACAGTTCCTGACAGGAGGGGACAGCCGGGGGGGGGGTCGGGCTGTGCTCCCAGGGAACAGGGACAGAAGCAGAGGGAACAGCCTCAGGGTGGGCCAGGGGAGGCTCAGGGTGTACCTCAGGTGCAATTCCTTCATGGAAAGGTTTATCAAGCCTTGGCACAGCTGCTTAGGGTGCTGGTGGAATCCTCATCCCTAGAGTTTAACAGCCATGTTGACATGGCACTTGGGGACACGGGTTAGAGGTGGCCTTGGCAGTACATGGCAGCGCTGTCCTGATGACCTTAGATGGCTTTTCCAACCTAAATGATTCTCTGATTCTAAACCATTTAGGAATACCAGGGTTTATTAGTAATTTTGGTAATGTTACCTAGTAGATACATTCAGAATTCAGATATTGCTGTGCTACTGGCACACTGCCCACAGTGACTACAGCCCTGTGCCTGGAATGGAACTGCACCCAAAGGGTGGAATCAAAGTTTCTCCCACCATCTGATCACAGCTAGATAAAACATTAGATAATAGCTGGTTTTAGTTAATATATTTAAATCTCTCTTTCCAGTGAAGTATTGCACTTTTTTGTGTAACAAAAAGGAAATCCATGACAGTCTGCACAGCATTATTAAATTACCTGTTCCCTGTTAGAAAGGAATGGACTTAATTATTTCCTTCCACTGTGCATCAGAAAGAAACATCATTAGATGTAAAGAAATGACTTGCTGGGGAGCTATGTGGAGGGAAAAGTAACTTGCACTATCAGTGACAGTAAAAAGAAGCAAACAGCATTCCCATATGACAAAGATAACCAACATCTCTCTACAACTGACATGGAGATCTGCTCTTACTTTGCTTACAATCACTGCAAGTTCTCTCATCTCACCAGTCATGCCAGTAAAAGCACTAAGAGGTTTCAATAATCGTTCCTAAAATAGAAAACCAAAAGTTTTTATCAGATTGCAGGTATTTTTAGGCAAATTATTACATATTTTTTAACAAACTGATACATTGTAGTAATATCAACTATTAAAGTTGTAGAAATATGTGTAATAATACAAATTTTACAGTAAAACATGTTTGCAGTGTCATATTTTCCTCTGAAAGAATTTAACCCCTAATCAACATTAAAATGAGCAGCTTTCTTATTGCACTTATACTCCTAAACATGACCTACATAGACTAAGAGAAGTGAAAAATCTAACTGTCGGTCATGGTTTTGTCACATTCTCTTTTTTGATAGCTTTTTCACGAGTAGCAATTGCCAGGCAGACAAGCACCATGAAAGCTGGATGCACTATCTGAGAAGTTCTGGCCTGTGTGTGGAGTGTTTACAGAAGATTTATCTCAACCATCAAAATTCTGTTGTTGTCTCAGCTGAGGCAAACACTAGAGACATACTGAGCTGAAAGGAACCAGGATTTCACCCCCAGAAGTTCTGCAGGTGTCTGCAAGCTTTTTTTCATCTTAAGGCCTCATTTTTATTTGTTGCCTACTTTTCATATTCAGAACAAACAACTGTCATCAAATTAGACCACTATCAAGTATTTCCTTCAAGGAGGAAATACCTCTCTGAAATCCAAGGCTTTTTTCAGCACTTGTGAACAAAAACAACGCTGTTGCAATATTTTGTTTTCTTCCTGGTTGTGCAAAACTCAAGTTCACATTGATTGGCTGGAAATACGAACACTTACTGATGGATCTGGATCGCAATTAAGGCTGTACAAGGGAATTCCATCTGGCGGCACTCTGACAGCGTCCTGAATCATCTTGTGGTAGTCAATTATTTGGCCCTAAAGGAGAAAAAAATGTTGCTGTAGGCTTTACCACGGTGGTAGCACTACTCTTAAATATACACTGGACCAAATTTTGCTTGCAATTACAGCAGTGTGTTTCCTTACTGCATATACAGTCCCAATTATGGCAAAAATTGACCCCAAAAACTGTGGTAGCAATGGGGATAGAACACACAACTCAGCCAATTCAATAATTTAACTGCAGAGCCTTTCATAACCTCATTCAGGAATTCAAAATCTTCAATCTTAGTTCAATTATCTTCAATCTTAGTTATTTACCACCAGGCTTTAAAAAATAAATAGTCCTCTCTGAGTATGTTTGAAATAGTATTTAATGCAAAAAGTGCCTCCTATGCAAAGAATTATAATTTTTTTTATACAAAATTATAAAACAGACTCTTCAGCTGACTATACAGAAACATTTTTATATAAAAATGGAGAAGAAACCCTACCATTTGATATTTTTGAAAACCTCTGTGCTTGTTTTTTCCCACATACATATTTCTCTGAGAAACCACATACCAGGTTTCCACCAACCTTTCTCGGGTGAGATCTGTCTCCTCCAGTTTTGCTGATTCCTGAGATGCTTAAGCCAAAATCAGATTGATCCAGAGCATCTGCACCATCACTATCCTAAAGAAAAATAACTTTTAAAACAGATGTGTTGCCAAGTAAATGGATTGAAGGTATTACATGATAGGTATCATTCCCTCTCTTCACACAGGCCCAGATGAAGTTCCAAGAGAAATATTGATCATTTAAACACCACTGTAGATTTAACTGGACTTCACCTAACTGGTGACAGCAGTGAAAGCCACGGCTCTGGAGCTCAGCAGTGAAGTTATTCCCCGTACTGAGCAGAAAACTGCATTTTACATAAGAAGCAGCTCTTACACACAGTGGAAATGACAGGCCAAGGAAAAGGCACAGCATGTCAACTCAGAAATGAGGAGCTATTTTAGGAGCTATTTTAGTAACTTCACAGCAGTTAGTGCTGTATGCAATCCAAAAGGCAAAGTTTTGGGGTGTTTTAGGGGTAGCAATAGGTCAGAGAGGAGTTCCTCTTGATGCAGAAATATAGCCAGGCCCTTAAAATAAAGGCTGCAATAGACACAGTGCTTGCCCACCAACCTGCTGTTCCTGTCCACCCTCTGTAAAGGGATGATAATAAAGTATATTTCACAGCAATCTCACCAAAATGAGACTCTCAAACATTACGGACCCAAATTACTCCCCCAGTCTCAAACAACTTATGCATTGTGAAGATGCTTACAACTGATACCACTTCATCCTTTGTTTGTTTTCACTTCTGGCACTAAAGGATGAATATATTGGTATAAATGGAAAAAAAACAGTCTGATTGCTTTCAGTAGAGGTTGGATTATATACCTCCTTTTCCTCTAATTTTTGCCTGTGACTGCCCCTAAACTCACTGCCAGAAATTCTCTCAAGGTCTTGCACCTATAATCATTAAGTGACAAAATCAGTAAAACCCATTAGTTGCACAGTATAACTCCCATTCTCTTGCTGCCTACAGACTCCCCAGACAAAATCCCATTAATTTCAACTGTACTGCTGCCAAGATAAAATAAAACATGTTTAAACCTGTCTGGGGCTCTCCTTGGTGGAGGATTTAGGTTCTGCCATTGTCCCAGCTGAAGTTTTTGATACTGATCGTTGCACTGTCTGTTGTTTGACTCTCGGTACATTCTGAGAAGAAGCTGCTGTCCTAGAATAAAGAAAAAAAATGCAAGACTTCCATGACTTTTTTTTTCTTCAAAATACCAAAAGACTAAAACCCAAAGCTTTCAAATAAAGCAGTTTTAGGCTAACTTTTCTTCCACTGAAGTTACGGTGTTAATTTCCATCACAGCAGAGTTTAATGCTTACTTTTTTCAAACACCCCACCCCACTTTACCCACACCGAAGAAGCTCTGTAAATTGTTTTCCTCTCCACTTGGGAAACAAGTCTCTAATTTCCTCCAGCACAGACAGAAAAAATGCACCACACAGTCAGGAGCATGGCTCTAGGCTTTGGTGCTCCTTTGGTATCACAGCATTATCTTAACCACTGTGCATATTTGCTTTTACTACGAAAATTTTCTGCCCAGAAAAACACGCCACACATATATCTCACCTTCTTGCTCTTCCTCCACTTCTCAGCTGTTGTTTACTTTCTGCTGAGGCAAAATTAATATTAAAATGGAAAATAATTAAGGATCTAAAAAGGGCATATTGAACCTTTTTTTCCCTTTAGAAGTATTTTTAAGCAAACAATAATGACCTTGGAAATGATAATGCATAAACAGGAACAGCAGGAATATAAGCACTGCAAGCTTGTAAAATCTTAGTGAAAACAAACTGGTGTTGGTGAGAGTGCTTTTGCTTCAAGTTTTTTACATTTTAGCTCATTCAGTCTTTGGTTTCTCTGCTTACATTTTAAAACCAGGATCATGTTCACAGTAAAATGGACACCACCAGAAATTAGATTAAGTACAATAATTTAATATAGCACACAGAATGCTTATTTAATGCTAATAATTTTTTCATTGCTGAATTGGGAAATATGAATTTGCCTTACTCCTCTGAAGGGGAATCAAGTTCAACATAACAAGACAGAACAAATGTCACATTGCAATGGTGGTTATCAAACTATGTTATCTTTTGCATTATTATCATTTTAAACAACTTCTGTCAAAGGAGAGCTTTTTTTTTCATAAAATGTCCAACTTGCAAAACCCAGATGTGAACTCATAAAGCTAAGGATTTGTATGATGGTACCAGTATGCCCCAGGTTACTCCAAAACACCTCTCCTTTCAGTGTTCTCTGTACAATGCTCTTGCACTCATGATTCTCACACACTAAAATAATCCTTCCCAAACAGTTATTTCCCTGAAGGAGCTTGGGAACATGGTGTGTTTAGGGGCAGCAGAGCTCATGGAGCAACCTGTAATCTTGTGGGCATATCTACAACATTTCTAACTCACTGGAAATGACCAGCCTGCTACTGTAGGACTTGCCAAGAGTGCTGCAAAGAATTCAATTGGAAGGAGCACCACACCAAGGGTTTTATTTAAATATCCAAGTCTGGCAACAGGCACAATTTAGGGCATGGTGCAAACTGCATGCAGTGCAGGAGAAGAGACTGCTTGTGCTTTAGGGAAAAAGGATGATGCCTCCCTGCCAGCATGGTCACAAATCTGAGCTTAGGTAATAGCAGACTACTCCATGCCTGAGAAGCTTTACTGACCAAAAAATGCATAATGAGAGCATGTAAGTGTCCAAGAGTGGCTTTTTGGGAATTCCTTTTTACTTAGATCATGGATTCAGTCTTGCCTACTGCTCTGACTATGATGTGAAAAAATGCTTTATAATATTTTTTCACTCTTGCCTCATAACAAATCCTTTTTATTTTGTCCTGCAGGGCTGTTCTTCCTCTTTGTATTAACACCAATCCATAGGTTCTAGATGTACTTGCCTTTTTCAAGCAAATTTCAAGCAAATTTCAATTACTAAACCCTTTAAGCTGGAAAACACCTCTAAGACCATCCAGTCCAATCACTACCCCACCCTGCAGTGGCCACCACTGACCCAGGTCCCCGAGTACCACATCCAGATGTGTTTTGAACCCTTCAAGGATATTGCTCCACCACTTCCTTGAGCAGCCTGTGCCAGGGTTTCACAACCCTTTTCATGAGGAAATTTTTCCTAATGTCTAATCCAAACTTAGATCCTTCAAGCTCTCCATCATTTATTCTCATACAGTTGTTATTATGGCTTCTCCAAGTTACATTTTGTGCTCAGGTCCAAAACCATTCAGGGTCATAACAGAATGCTCATATTCTGATTTGCCTCATTCTGTATCATTCATCCACTATTCTTTAACCATGAGAAGAAAGTGGATAAATATATCTCTGCCATAATGCTTTGTACTTAGCTGACATTTTCCAATACCAAAGCAGATTTCAAAAGACAGAAAAATGTCACCTTCTAGTTCCTTTATACAAAGAAAGAAGGAAAAACAGAAGGGGTCAAAGCCACCTCTTTTAATTCTGGTGTCTTGTGTGCTAGAACTTCAGATCTGTACCTGTAATGTCTGAAATTAAATGCTGACATACATGACAAGGGCTGTGAGCATAGCAGGGAAATAAACATTTTAGACTTTGGAAACAAAAGCTTTCTTTTTGGAACAGAGCCACATACCAGTGTCCAGGACCTTTTTGGTAATTTTAGGATACTTTTGAAATTTTACAAAATAGTAGCTTTCATATTCCATCAAAATTGTCTCAAGATCAATGTTGTCACAAACTTCAAAGCCACGTAAACCTAATTTTGTCTCCTGTTCCAAAGCATTTGCAGCATCAACATATCTGGCAATTTAAAAACAAAACAAACAAGCATCAAAAAACTGAGAGTCATCATCTTACTCTGATTTCTGAAAGAAGCAAACAATGGCAGTAGTAAGCATATGGTATTTTAATCTGTCCACAGTCCTATTTTTATAGAGTATAAACTCTAATTTTAATAAGCTTTGTTGGTTGATCTAAAGTATTTTTAAACTACATGGGGAATTTTTGTTTCAGAAACTGAAACAATTTAGCAAACCAAACGGTGAGAACGCCTCATAGTAGTTTATCATTTCCTCACATCAACCCAAGGCCCACACTGTCCATTCAGCCAACAGAGGACAGAAAGATGCAGTACAGCAGGTCAGATACACACAGTGCCACAAGGGTAGAACACTATTATTTAAAAAACATACCCTTCCTCCATTAAATAATGCAAAATTAGAATGAGGAGATTTTTCCGACGAGCTTCTGTTCGCATCTCCTCCTGTGAATTAAGATAGAACTCTAGATCAAATGTAATATTCTCTTTATTGCTGTTAACAACATCTAAATGTAGCCTCTGGAAACAAACAAATTAACACAACAGCATGTAAGAACTGTAAAACAACTCACTGTTAATAAACACAAGGAAAGTGGTTTTCAATCTAATTTTTCTAACACATTATCAGGGCTACTGGATGGATAGAAACCTTTTCCTAGAGAAGAGAAAATTATTTTAGGGTTGAACAACTTCCCTTACTGTGGTTATGGCTCCCAACATGTTCAGACTGCTGTGAATTTCAGGGCAGGACTCTTGCAGATCTCAAAGCTTCAGGGACTGTGCAAGGAAACCTTGTGCTCCATCCTGGCTGTGTCCTTCCCTTGCAACCAGAAACCTGTTCTCTGAGTGCCTGGAGAAGGGGGGCTGGTGAACAGCTCTGGGATCTGCATGGCTCTACTACAAAGACCAGCTGTAACACTTGCTGACACCTCATTTTTCATAGGCCTTGATGTATAAACAGAACAAATGAAACACAGACACTGGAAGAATTAGTAGATTGAGATAATATGAAACTTGCATGACTTTCACAGAGGACTGACCAAAATCAGGACTCAACATGAAGAAATTCAATATAGAGTCAGTCCCATGGATGTCTTGGCACAGACTGGAGAACCCAAACTCACTCACAAATGGCTCCGCAATAAAAATAAGGCAGCATAAAACATCCTTTTCTTCACTCAGTGAAGCTTCAGCAGAGAGAGTATCAGATGCAATATCAGGTAGAGGAAAAGGCACAGTGGAAACAGAATTATGCAAGATTATGGAATAAAGCCTTTCTCTGATGAAACATGCCATATATGCTCAGTGTCTGCAGAGAACTTCTGAGATTCTTGGGTCATAACAGAAGGTGCTACAATGAAAGCTCTAGAAATCAGCACATCGCCCTTGGTGTGCTTCACTGGGACTTGAAACTGTGACCACAGGGAAAGTAAGAATGGCCAAACACACATTTAGGTAAATTAATGACTTCTCTTTTAGGCTGGGAGGCATTGGGAGTTGGACTCGGTGATCCTCATCCAGCTTGAGGTATTGTGTCTTTCCTTTGATTCTGTGATCACCTGTGAGGACCCAGTATGAACAGGAAGGAGTGGCGCTTAATGGATGGGGAAAGAGCAATCATTTCTGTTGACTGCAGAGCACACTCACACATGCCTGATCACACTGCACAGTAAAGCCACACAGGCTCCTGCTTACAGCCCCAGTTTCCCTCCCTTCTATCCCAACTGAGCAGCACCCCCATCCATCCCCAGGGAAAAGCCCACCCCAAGGGTCACCCACTGCCTGCGGGTGACAAATGCAGATTTCTCTCCTCTTCATACTGCAGACAGAGCCCCACCATCTGTGTCAAGGACTTGGGCTGCTCTCTGCCCATGCCTGGCACACAAAGATGCCAAGGAACTACTACTGACCAAGGCTGATGTTTTCAAACCCCGCAAGATGTGCAAAATAAATATATATACATAAAGACCATTACTCTATTCTTTCTGGTCTCTTGGAAGAGAGAGCAACCATAGCAGACTTCTGATAGTAGGGAATCACTTATTTCAAAAATCAAAGGTGTTTTTTGGGTGGTGCAAAACCAATTTACCTCCTTATACACCATTCCTTGCAAGGTTAGACCTCCTTCTGCTCTGCACACAGCACTGGGTATCACATGGCATTCCACTGCTAATTTCTACATTTGAGATAGCGTCATCAGCTACTGTATTATTTTGCAATAAAATCTGCCAGCCTGTAAAATGTTCTGGGTAGAACTGGGAAAAAGTATGCCAGTCCAGCAGGCATTTCCTGGGACGTTTGCTTCAGTCGTGGAGCCATCTAGCGTCACGACTAAGGAAGAGCTGGGGTTTGCTCTTAGCGTTTCCTGCAGAGGCAAAGTGAATTGGCATTTCACACACTGCAAATGAGATTTGTAGAATGTTCATTCTGGTTTTCTAGAACGAAGGCTAAAACTGGCTGGGGAAAAGGGAATCATAACCCCTTTCTATCTTCGATACCCTCTTGAGAACGTGCTTCCAAAAGAAGTTACAATACCACTTCGCTGGCGGTACAAAGATAATTTTTTTGAACCATTTTGGGGAGAAAGGAGTGCTGTGTAAATGTTTTGTAGATTGGTAACTTCTGAATGAAGCAGACTGGTTCCTGGGAGGTGCTGCAACAAGAAATGAATCAATTCTGAGAATTGCCATGAGCAAAGAGAGAACACACACACAATGAGATGAAAGAGTCTTTTCCTACTTAATCTTTTGATATGCTGGTGCTTGGAAAACAGATTTTGAATTGTTGCCTTTTTACCATTTCTTCTGGATGACCTGAAATTCTGAAACACATCTGGAGATGCAAGAAGGAAGCTGGAGTCATCACTTGCTGAGAATCCCACCTGTACATCCCTTGAAATGCAACTGCTCCTGAAGGTTTATGCAGGAAAGATTACTCTTGTGTTTGCTAATGCATCAAAGGGCAAGGTTACAGCTACCTCTGAATATTTAAAATACAGTATGCAAACAGAGTGGCCACCACAGAAGACAAACACATCAAGTGTTTCATGGAATAAACACGGATATTCTGACAAGAGAGGAATTACGTCTCCCTGGCGGACTGACAGAGTTCATGATCCATGTTTGGAACTTCCCTTGAAAAGAATTTGTGTTCTGGCATGTCATCTGCTGCTGTTCATCCCCTTTTGTTACTTCTGATATCCCAAAAGCACTGTAAGTTCTAGTATAAATAGTGATACAGTGATTGGCAGCATCTCAAATAATTTAAGTACAGACCTGCTTTGGGGGTAGGGTAACATTGTGTCTATGTGTGAGCCACCTACTTCAACCCTGACGTTCCAATTTTCTGGTTGTGCTGACCAAACTGAAGGAAAATGAACCTGCACATCCCAAAACAGCCCCATCTAAAAATGAGAAGAGAGTTTAGACTGAGAGGTTAATTCTGTCTTTAGCCTTTGTTAAGAAGAATGCAAACAGCAAGCAATGGCTGATTTTGAGAATCAGATGTGTCCAAAGAAAATTAACTAAGCTGTTAATCAGTTATTCAACTGACAATGACTTGTATTAGGTTGGACCTGAAAAACAGAACTGAGGTATCTCTGGTAGCTCAGTTCTGTGAGAGCTCTATAAACCAAAGAAAAACCAAGGACCTTTCAACATGCATCTGATGCCAAGTCACCAATCTGGGGAACCAGTTGCATATGGAATATTGCCTGACCAGTCCCACCAATCCCTTTCCTGCATTTCACCATTATTTAAGCCATTTTTTTAGCACATTATTATTTCACCATTATTTTAGCACATACCCTTTCCATGAGGCAGATGAGCCTCTGTGTCAGTGCCACCAGGACCTTTATCTGTCCCCTTAAAAGAGCTCTGTGTCTGCCCTGGTCTGCTGTCCTGAGCTCCAGTTTGTCCTCTAGGACTGACCCACTGCACTTATGACCAAAAAAAACCCTCCCTGCCACAGTCCAGGCAGATACTAACACTGCCCAAGGTTTCTGGTGTACTTAGGGAGGAAATGGTAGATCTTACACACCATGAAAAAACAGGAGTACTAACAAGTGCAAAGTTACTTAAAATTCAGTTTAGCTTTATAGTGATCTAGCCTTCCTCTTTAATTAGGATTTAGAATTGCATGTTGTTTATAGCCACTGGTATTTCAATAGATGTTTAAATGTTTAAAGTTTAATAAGTTTCCATTCTTAAAAGAACAGAAAAACACATGTAATTAAATTTTCAATTACTATACGGGGTTTTGGTGTCCATGAAATTAATAAAATCTTAAGGCACTTAAATGTGATCTTGTTTTAAAATCTAAATAGTTGAGCACTTAACTAATTAGCTTCAACACTTATAGCATTATTTTCTTTCTTTCTAGCTTAACAAAAGAGTGGCACATATTCCTTTTTTTGGGTCATTTTGAATTAAACTCTAATAGACTTGTGCATCTTAGGTGCAATTGTTTGTTTAGTCATTTCCACACCTTTCACTAAAATGCATTTACATTCAAGTAAGTGAATGAACCAAGTCTCTTGTGCAATTTCCTGAAATTAATGGGCCTACTAAAAGATTGATTTAACTCAGTAACATTTCATTATCATTTGACCCTACCTATTCTGCATGAATTTTGCATGTTTGTTGGGATGAAAAATAAAGAGCTGCAAGAGTAAGTCATCATCTGGGGAGCTTGGGAATAAAAACTGTTCTTCTTAAGTGTATGCACTCTAAGGGCAAACAACTGGGGCAGTCAGGATGTGTTCAGAAAGATCTCTGATTAGGAACTCGGACAAGAGGCAGCCAGGTGGCTGTGCAATCACACAGGGAAAGCACTAATTGTAATACACCCTTCCCTCTTTGTCTTTGGGATCCCCGGATGCAGACAAGTAGGGAGTTCCTCAAAATCAAGCTGGCCAATGTGCCAGGACAGAGAGGCCTAATGGGCTCACCTAGTTTTCCTCCTCCCTCCTCCCTCTCTCCACCACCCTGTATTCCCACAGCTTTGCATTCCCCATAGCCCTTTGGATATTTGCACCCTTGACAGGCTTTTTGGAAGGCTGAATGTTCAGTTCTTGTCTGGCTTGCTGACTGCACTTTCTGAGAAACACAAGCAGAAAATGGAACTGGTGAGTTTTAAACAATGTATAACTTGGCTGCCATTGAATAGAATTTCCCAGGACAAAGAAAGGGCGCTTTGCCCTCCTCTCTCCTCCAAATAATACGAGGCTGCTGCAAACAACAGAGTTGCCAAAGTTTTTCAAGGATTACAATGAGCTTTCATAATTAAAGACACACCGAGCTCACCATAGAACTTATGACTGGGAACAAGAAGGAAAAAATCCACTTGGCAGCTTCGGGTGGTTCTTCAAGTCACTAATCAAAAAAAGAGGCTCCAAAGAGGAGAGGCTCTGCTCTTCTGAGAAATACAAACAACTCCCTCGTCTCTGTACCCAAAATATAGACTGTTACCTTCAAAAGGCTATGGAGAAGCCAGCTTTTACCAAGAGCACATCAAACCAAATCCCGTGGCACATCTGACAGAGCTCTTGAGCTCCAGTTCTCAGTCCCACAAATGTTTCTGCATTTAGTATCCAGCACCATCTTAGGGACAAAGGCCATGCAAATCTCCACTGGTGAAGTTAAAAATCAGGTCCCCTTTTCTCCTCTCCTCCTGTATGTTCATGCTGTTTCAATACCACACCTTCAGGCTCCATTTGCAATGGTTGAGATCTGAATTCACTTCAGGGGTCAGAAGGAGACCATGCTGGAGGGTCCTATTCCTAGGTAAACATATCTATCCTACTAACACTTTCTGAGGAGAGGATATTGAGGGGCAGGCACCAATCTCTTCTCTCTGAGGACCAATGACATGATCCAACGGAATTTCATGGAATGGGATCAGGGGAGTTTTAGGCTAGATATCAAGAAAAGGTTTTTTCCCCAGAGGGTGTTCAGGCACTCAATAGGCTCCCCAGGAAGTAGTCCAAAGCTGCCAAGAACTCCAGAAGTATTTTGATAATGCTCCCAAGAACATGGTGTGAGTTTTGGGGCTGTGCTGTGCAAGGCCAAGAGCAAGAACGTGATGATCCTTGTGGGTACCTTCCAGCCCAGAACATTCTATGATTCTACAAGAAGTTGATATAACATCTAAAGCTCAGTCTCAGGGATCCTCCCAAAACATCTCTTTTGTAAAAATCCTGTAGTTTTCATTCTTAAGTAAGAAGAAGGATTGGTGTATGCATGCATGCACAGCATCTGACAGCTGTATGGGAAAGGCTTTTAGCAGCCTCTCTCCCTCTGGTGTTATTTAACCAGCAGATGGAAGCAGAAGAACAGGTTATGAAATTCGGCAAAATCATGCTGTTTCGCGGCTTTCTAGAGCAAGAACCATAGAATCATCGAATTACAGGATGGTTTAGATTGGAAGTGACCTGAAGGCCATCCAATTCCAAACCCTGCCATGGCCAGGGCACATTCCATTATCCCAGCTTGCTTCAAGCCCCATCCAACCCGACCTGGGGATGGGGCAATACAGCCGTGACTTTTTGAAACAAGAACGAATGGAGGAAGGGATACGGACTGTCTCCTTTGGCCGTGTCTACTACTCCAGAACCATGCAGAGAAGGGCTGTGAGAGACCCACACCCGCCCGGGCCAACGGGGCCCACCCCGGCCCCGCCGCCATGACAACACCTCTCCCGCGCATGCGCGGAGCGCCCCGCTCCCCGTTGACAAGGCAACCGCGACGCGTAACCGCGACGCGCAGCCGCGCGCCCCGCCGGTTCTCACCGCTTCCCTCGCCTGGTGGGTGGTTCTCAGCGCCTGGCAGGCGAGCTCCATGGCGGCAAGGGGTGCCGCCGGGAATGTTACCGGGATCGCCGCCGGGAATAGCGCACCGAGCGCCCGGACCCGCACCCCGCCGACCCCCGAGGGGGACAGGCGCACCCCGCCTCCCCAGCGCAGCCAATCGGAACGTCGGAAGGTGAAAGATTGACTGAAGATCTACCCAATCACGAGTAGAGAAACGTGGGTGGAAGGCGGCGCTGGCCAATGGGCGCCGGGCTCGCCCGTGTGGTGGGGGCGGTTAGTCGGGGTGTCCGGCTGAGGGGACGGAGCGGTCTGGCCCTAAACAATCCAAAATTACCCAGAACAAGCCAAGCCAACATAAACCAAGCCAAATAAACCCAAAATATGCCAATCCAAGCTAAACCAACCCCAAACAAGCCAAATCAACCTGAAATATGCCAAACCAAGCTATACCGATCCCAAACAAGCCAAACCAACCCAAACCATGCCAACCCAACCAAAGCCCGCCCCAAACAAGCCGAATCAAACCAAAACATCCCGAACGAGTGCAGCCCAGCTCACTCCACTGTTGGACATGCCCAGCTCACCACACAGCTGGGGTGTGCCTGAGAAGCAGCAGAGTGCAGTTTGCCTTTCACATTAATGGGCATTAAAGTTGAGACCACCGCTGTGAGGGAGCACAGGGCTGCGAGAAGCGCTCTCTTCGGAGCACAACTCGGCTGTCTGGTTGCTGCAGCCTCCTGGGGTACACGGTGCGAATTATTCAAGAGGTGAATTGTGCATGTTGGATGTGGTCCAGCTTCAGTCCAGCTTCAGAAGGACCTATGATAAAGGCGAGATGAAACCTAAAGCTCAGTCTCAGGACCTCTGCCAAAACTCCTCTTGCATGAGGAATCCTATGCTTTTCTTGCACAGTGGGAAGATGAATTGATGGACATATGCACAGCTTTGTGGGAAGGGCTTTTGTTTTCCCTGGTCCCAAATCCAACAGCTGCTCAGTTCTTGGACAGGCTAATGACTGGGTTCTTACATGATGCAACACGACCTGGTCTAATGGAAGGTGCCCCTGACCATGGCAGGGGGATGGAAGTGGATGAGTTTTAAGGTCTCTTCCAACCCAAAACATTCTGGGATTCTATACCACACTCGTTTGTCATCGCAGGCCTCCAGCTGGGTAATAATTGGCATTGACTCCATGATTCTCAGAAGGCTGATCAACCACTTTATTATACTATATTTATTAAGAAACCCATCGCCCTTATAGACAGCTATGATACAGGTGGGCCCAACTGGTCCTTCAGTCAAAACACTATCACTATTTGCCATCAAGAAATCACCCTTTGGTAAACAAATCTCCGTAACACATTCCACGTGTTCACAACAGCATGTGCAGCAAGTGAAGATAAGAATTGTCTATAATTCTTTTCTCTGATCTTCTCACAGCCTTTCCCAGCACAAGGCCTGGGAAAGTTGTGCATTGCTTTCTGTGACCAGAGAGCTGCTGCCACATTTGCTTAGCATCAAATCCTCAAAAATATGTTTTCTCCAGACATCCAGATCTTCTTCCAAAAATACTCCTCCGTATAACTGTCAATACTCCATTATGGCTTTGTCCTTTTGGTGTCACTCTGTTCCCATTCTGGAAGGTTTCCCCAGCCCTTTTCTAAAACATTCCCAATCTGGTACATGCCAACACAGGCTGCAGTGTGTGTTCACAGCTCAGTAGCTGTGCTGTAAATGTATATACATTCATCCTGTCAAGGATGCAATTTAATACACTTTTTTATTACATTTTTCCTATAAAGCATGGAATTTTTTCAAAGTGGATCAGATTAATGTTTTACTAACTAACTTAGGCCCCCTCCTATTAGAGTGTGTGCTTAATTTTGTGGCCTTAATGTGGTAGTAGAGTGGTAATGCATTTGTTTTTCCATTACCATGGACTTCTTTTTTTATGGCTCTGAAAGAGAAATTCCTGTAATTGAAGTTAGAATTCAAACCATCCTAGGTTTTTCCTGTTGGGAGAATAGCCTGGGTCCAGGGCTGTGCTTGACTGGAGAATTTTCCACCAGTACTGCTAAAGGGGTAATGCTACCTTAATACGTGGTTTCCTATAGTTTTGATAGATAAAGAGAACTGTTCAAATCCTTTGAACAAAAGATGAGGGTAATTTTCACAAAAACTGTCCATAGAGGCAAACGCTCACCCACAGTCAGGGAGGCTGTGTTCAAGACTGTGAAATCCAGGCCTATATCAATAGACATAATTTAATAAAAATAATAATGATCAAGTAAGCAACTTCAAAACAAAATTAAAATATTTTGCTGTTAGTCCTATTACCAAAATATAGGTGTATCACTGTAGTATGTGAGGATGGGCAGGCAACATCAATATTTCATTATCAAAACTGATTAGTATATATATATATATACACATATATATACATACATACATATATATATATATATATATATATATATATATATATATATATATATATATATTATATATATGTAAAAATACATTAGGTTTCTAATTTGGATTTTCCTAAACTTTAATATATCTATTGTCAATGAAGTTATGTATAACTATATTCATCATGTCCCTTTGTTGCCTTTGTCCCTTTGTTGTCTTTGTCCCAACCTGGAAATGAAACTTGGGATAATTTTAGTAAGGAGGTAGGTAGTATAAAAAAGGATCTTTAATGAAGGCCTTCAGGGGCAGTTGTGTAAAGATGTCCACAAAAGCCCACTCCCCCCCAGGGGTGAGTGCATTTTTATAGATTTTAGGAAAATAGCATAATTGATAAAAAGCACCAATTAGGAGGACAATGGTGATACAATTCCCCCCCATGCCCAGCCCCTTCTCTGCAGTCCCCCCTTCAGCACTAGCTGTACTTTGCCCATGCAAGTGTGTCTTGAAGGGCTGTTCTCAGCCTTGGCTCCCTGGAAAAACGAAGATAGCAGGGAGCCTTGTGCCTCCCGGGGCTTGGAGCTCTGGAATTTGTTTTGTCTTTCTGCTTAGGGAAAGGCCATGGAAAAGTACTGAGAAATATAACTACTAGTACAATAAGTGATAAGAGTTACAAATAGGTGTGTGAAGAATGCAGAGAACATATAAAAGAAAAAAAGGCAAAACCCAAACAGCATCACCTTGACAGAAGATTATGTCCCATCCAAACTCTGTTTTGTCAAATAGCTGCATAGAAAATGCAGATACAATGCAGGCACATATATTATTTCTTTCCAATAAGCAGACTCAGAGAACCACAGGGTAGTTGGGGTTGGAAGGGATTTTGAAGACCATCCAGTTCCAATGCCCTGCCTTGCACAGGGACACCTTCCACTAGCCCAGGTTACTCCAAGCCCTGTCCTACCTGAGTATCCAACTTAGAGTATTTTGTCTTATAGCCAGAGCACACATATTTTTTGTTAGCAGCACGATTAAGGCTGTCTTTCAGGCTCTCTGCTTTGACAGCTCTAGACCTCACAAAAGAAGGTTGTAGGCACTGACAACCACTTAAATATTTTTGCCATTCATTTATAATGTTACTTTAAAAAGTACATGACTGTGGCCTACAAGAGATGATGGAGAAGCTTAAGGCTGACTTCATAAAATTCTTTCCTTTAAACACAGTACACATATAACATATCTACTTTCCACCCAGTTGCCCCAGCCCTGCCTGCAGTTCACACTCTAGTTTATTTGCAGCTGGTTAAGCAGCACAGGAGGGGTTTGATGAGGTATAATGCTGATAAAAGCAATCGTTGCAGACCTGTGAGCAGCTGTGGAGTGGTTTTGTCTGTTGTTTTGGGCTTTTTTTGATTTTGGTTTTGTTTTTTTTTTTTTTTTTTTTTTTTTTTTTAACTGCAGTGTTTGTGGAAGGCCGGGAGGGCTTATTTGGATGTTCAGATGTCTTTCTGTAGCTAACACAGCTGTGGGAACAGGCAGTGCTTATATAGATGTACTGTGCATAGCACTAGAATACTAGAAAAGGTTGAAACCAGATGGGGCTTTTCCCCCTAACAAGCCTCCATTTAGGGGGCAGGCTGCTTAGCACCTATAGGCTCATTCCTTACCCTAATTAGAGCCTACTGGGGAAGATAAAAACCCCAGTGACTAATTCAGTGAATTTGCTGGGAGATAACAGTGTGAACTAGCTGCCTGGAGGAAGGTCTCCTGCTCCAATGGCTGATGCTGGGCCGAGTTTTAACACTAACACTGAAAACTCAGAAAATGCCCAAGAGAAGAGCCTGGGAACTGGTTCAGGAGCTGCAGCAGCAGGTTTAGTGAGAAGGAAGGGGAAGAGAAGAAGAAGGGGGTATCGGAGATGGAGGTCCAAGAAGAAGCAGAAGTTTCAGACCCCAGAAGAATTTCTGACATTTGAGGTAGGTTTCTTAAAAGTTTGGTGGAAAGAGCAATATTGGAAATGTTGAAATTTAGCAAAGGTGACTTGGTAGCTGTGGAGCATAAGCCTGAAGTTGATGTGTTTGTGAGAAGTTATGATAAAACAGCAGGATTTTGAAGAACTAGAAAAAATATGAGGAGGACCAAAAGTCTTTTTTTTTTTAAGGATAGGACCCCAGAGATGTGTAGTAGAAAGGCTGCGAGGGAAAGATGGAGGAATATAAGATAGGATTCAGGAACACTTCAGTAAAATAGTGTGGAAAGCTACTATGTAAACTCTTGTTATCATATGCATGTGAGATAAATAAAAATAGCATTTGCTCTTATCCCTGCAGATACTGGGGATAAGATGAATGGAATTGTTAAAAGATGTGGTTATGAAGTGAGAGGTGAGTATACACTAGAAAATAACTGCCTGGCTCTGATGTGAGCTTGAACACTGATGTCCTTCCCAGTGTGTTTGAAGGAAGGAACACTTGAGGGTTTGTTAAAAGAACAAAAGAAGACTTTGGTCTGGTCATGCTTTAATGATCTAAGGGAGTCTAACCTACAGCTTGCCCCTTTAGTCTGGTATTGAATTGGAGGGGAAAATAAGCATTTGATGGACTTAGGAGTTGAACTCATGCAGTGGTGTGGCAGATGGCATGTTTTATTAGCCTGTCGATTCTTGGTTTTGACTAACAGAAGGGGTTTGAAATTAATGAAGTCCTTACGTTTAAATCCTCAGGGAAAGAGGTGTCATAGGACCAAGCACAAAAGCTGTTAGTGCAGAGGACTAGGTATCTGTGCCTGTAGTGGAAAACTTCGACACATTTAAGTTTTTTTTGGAGTAAATAGTAAATAAAAAGGAAAGCCTGTCTCAGCAAGCTGTTGCAAAATTACAACAAATTATGTTAGTTATTGAGTTCCTTGGTGTCCAGGTCTTACAGCAGCATTAAGTGCTTGTAGGTAGTGTGTATGGCAGGGATCAGTATCCTGTAGAAAAGGTCGGCTGTTTGTTCCCAATATTACCTGCCAGCACCCCTTCTCGCAGAGCCTGCTGCTGACACGGCCTGTCCCTTGGCCCATGCATTACTGTTGTAGTTGCTACCCTGGATGTGTCAGTTGTGCAAAACTAGCTGCCTTTTGGTTAATACAAGCAAATATGTTTTGCATTTCAGGCCTCTTTTCTTTTCCAGTCTCTATCTTCTTGTTTGGGTTGTGCTGGCTGCTTGCCTGTTTGTTGGCTGAGTCTTTCCTATTTTTTATTGCAATAAATCGGTTGTTTGGTTTTACAGCCAAGTTGCTGATGAAACTGAATATTGTGAGTAGGTAATTATTGTGACTAGGTAATGATCTCTGGCTGCTTTTGAAAACAATATTCTCGGCTGCACCTCGATGTTTATTTTTCTGTAAATGTCTCAACATTTACATTTCTTACAGCAGGAAACCCATTATCCAGTTTTTGAAGCTTACTGCTGGTGACATTTTCCCTTCATTTTTTATTACTAAAACGTGCTGCATCATCATTATAACACAAATTATGAGTGCTCTTGATTGGGTGGATAAACTGGGCTGTAAAATCACAAGCTTTCTATTTAATCCACTTCAATTGCAAATTGTTCTATTTATTTTATTCTATGACTTGCTGGTTTGGTTGGTTTTTCTTTTTTATTTTTGTTTGTTTGGTTTTTAATGGAACAACTTAGTTAAAGATAGGAGTGTTAATTCTGGAGGGCCAGGAACATGGCAGGTGTGTCCAGCTCCTCAGTACAGGAAAGACAAGGAGCTAATGCAGAACATCCAGTGAAGGGCACAAGGATTATGAGGGGTCTGGAGCATCCCTTGTAATGAGAGATTGCAAGACCTGGGCATAATTAGCCCAGAGAAGACTGAGAGGGGATCTCATTAATGCAGATAAACATCTCAAAGGCAGGTGTCCAGAGAATGGTGTTGGACTCTTTCAGTGGTGTCCAGCGACCGAATGAGGAGCAATGGCCACAACTGAAATACAGGAAATTTCACTTCAGCATGAGGTCAAACTTCTTTATGTTGAAGGTGGCATAGCACTGGTAGAGGAGTTCCAGTGAGGTCGGTCCCTCTGTGAGACGTTTCACACTTACCTGGAGTTCCTATGCTACCTGCCCTGTGTGACACTGCCTCGTCAGGGGTTCGGTCTAGGTAATCTCAAGAGATCATCTTTATTTTGTGATTCTGTGATCCCTCCAGGATCATTTCCAGGGCCACTTGAATTCTTCACACGCTGGAGCTGCTGCAGGACTACTGTGTAATTGGGGCCGGTACCTACCTGCCTGTGTGTATGCAGCTGGACTAGTTTTCCCTCTCAGTTCCCAGTCTGTACCATTGCAGTTTCCCCTCAGGGTTCCCAATGTGTCTGTACGACTCTAGCCCAGTTTCCCCTCAGGTTCCCGGTGTGTCTGTAACACTCTAGCCCAGTTTCCCCTCAGCGTTCCCGGTCCCAGTTTCCCCTCAGGGTTCCCGGTGTGTCTGTACCACTCTAGCCCACTTTCCCCTGAGGGTTCCTGGTGTGTCAGTAACACTCTAGCCCGGTTTCCCCTCAGGGTTCCCTGTGTGTCTGTAGCATTCTAGCCCAGTTTCCCCTGAGGGTTCCCGGTGTGTCTGGATGACTCTAGCTCAGTTTCCCCTCAGGGTTCCCGGTGTGTCAGTAACACTCTAGCCCAGTTTCCCCTCAGGGTTCCCGGTGTGTCTGTAGCATTCTAGCCCAGTTTCCCCCCAGGCTTCCCGGTGTGTCAGTAACACTCTAGCCCAGTTTCCCCTCAGGGTTCCCGGTGTGTCTGTAGCATTCTAGCCCAGTTTCCCCCCAGGGTTCCCGGTGTGTCAGTAACACTCTAGCCCAGTTTCCCCTCAGGTCTCCCCGCCCCTCCCTGCCGCCCTTCCCGCCGGACCGCCCTCCCCGTCACGTGCCGGGAGCGCGCTCCGGGTGCACGATGATGGTGGCGGCGGCGCCCGGCGGCGGCGGGTAGAAAATGGCGGATTTCGAGGAGCTCCGGGTGAGGAGGAAGGAGGGAGAGAGGTGGCTGCGGGGGCAAGATGTCGGTGCTGGGGGGCCCGCGCCATCCCCGGAGTGAGAGGGAGGGAGGGATGGAAGGAGCGGGCCTGCCCCGACATCCCCGGGGTCGGCGGGGTCTGCCTGGGGAGACCCTCCCTGTCAGTGCTCGGTTCCCCGTCCCCGCCGCGCGGGTTGTGCTGCTGCTACCGCCGGGGACGTTCTGCGCGCTCCTCCCGACATTTTAAAAGCCATCTCGGCGCTGCCGATCGGCCCCAGGGCTCGAACGGCTCCTGCTGGGCCCCGCGCTCCGTGCGGCTGAAGGGAGGGCGGTGAATAACCGCCGGGCTGTTAAAAATGCTGATAGTTGTGGAATCTGTGGAAATCCATGGGTCGCTTTCCATCCGGGAAAGCTCTGCTTGCACAGCGTGAAACCCAGAGCCGCTTTTCAGACTTGTTTTGTCTTCGGTTCATTATCTTTGATATTGTCGTGGTGGACTCTGTAGCAGATTTGTCGATGTGGGTGTGTGCGTGCGTGTCCTTTCATTTTGTTAAGGTGTGTACACAAAGAGCTGACTGCATAGTTGGTGCTTTTCCTCCTGTTTCCTGAACAATCCGCTGTTACCTTTGTGCGGAAGGAGGAGGTTGTCTTTCAGCAGCGCCCACAGCTGCAGAAGTGGAATTCTTCGTGGGAATTCTGCTTGCAGGCCGCTCTCCCCCACCTGGAGTTAGTTAGAGGAGGGATAAAAGCCAGTTAAATAGGAACCCCTGTGAGCTGGGCTTTAGTGGAGAGGAAGAGCTGGTGTTGGTGAGACCAGTGGGAAATGTGCTGCAGCCGCCAGAGAATTTCCCGTGCTGAGGCTTCTTCCAGCACTAACACTGGTAGTGCAACCGAGGAGCTCACTTATGAAAATACAGTGGAAAGAACTGAGTTTCTTTGTCTGAGGACAGCAGTGCTCTGTCTCAGTTTTAGGTTTAGGAATTGTGGGCTTATTTTTTTTGTATGTCAGCCTTGTGGTTTGGGGTTTTCCCACCCCCCTTTAAATGTATTTGTGTTTACAGATTTTCTTGCTCGGTGTCCTTACCCATTCTCACCCTCATTCCAAGGTGTCTCAAAGGGTTTGGCTGAAGCCCCAGTGTAAACTTTGCACCAGTGGTGACTCTTTTATCTCTTCCTCTCCAGTCTTGAGGTGGAGTTATGATCTGTCTCCCCCAAAGCACTGGAATCGCTTATCTAGATATCCATAAGTATTGATAGTCTCCCTCAGGGCATTAGGTTCCCGAATACCTTTAAAATTGACAGGAAGCTTGAGGTGCATAGATAGATGTAATGCAGGAAGTATGGAGGGAGAAAGGAACTGTGTTTCAGACCGAATGCAGGGCTGCCCTTTCATCATTCAAGAGGTGTCACTAGTTTAAAAAAATAAATTCTGAAGACATATCTTTTGATATTCCCATTCATCTTATTTGTAAACTGGAGTGCCTGTGAGATGAGTCTGTTAGATTGGAGCTTCTCTAAATGTTCAATATCGATGTGATAATAATTCATGGCCTGTTGTGGGAAAGCTCTAGGTAATTTTTGGAAGAGAATGTTATTGTCTGCCTCATGTCTGCCAGGCCATGGCTGATTTTTTCCTTTTTTCTTTTTACATTTGAGGATGCATTTGAATGTGTCTGCTTGAATACTTGGTTTTGAGGCTTAAATTTTTTTTCAGACAACCAGATCTTCCTGCCTTTGACCAAAGATTCCCCTACCCACAAATACATTTAAAGAGAGAGATTCCCCTACCCCCAGTAGATTTTGTGAATTGACCTTTAGATGTGATCTGAAATGGCTGCTTTATAGATTAACCTACTGAATGTTTTTATGGCAGTATTGTTTGCTGCTCTCTTGTTGATTGCAGTTTCCTGTAGTATATAATCTCTACCTGCTTTATAAAAGGCCACTTGGGCCATTTTGAGAGTGAAATTTATTTTAGTAATTGGTTAAGGACTGTCTAAAGGCAGGAGATGAGAGTTCTCTCTTACACCCTGTTTCTTGAGGGAAACAAGCAGGCACAGCTGGGTTGGTGTGGGGGTTTTTTGTGTTTTTTTTTCTCTGTTTGTTTGGGGGTTTTTTTGTTTTTTTCTGGGCAAAGGAGCATTTCAATATTTGTTAGGACTATTGCTGGTATCCTCTGTATCTTCAAGGAAAAAGTTCTGTGGAGTTGGGACGCAAGGGTTATAACTGAGAGGCTGTAGTGAAAGAAACCAGACTTCAAGAAACCTGCTGTTACATCAGGCCTTTTGAAAATCTTCAGTTTTGTTAAAGGATTTGCTACTTTTCAAGATATTGCTGAAAATGCCTGGTCTGAGGCTTACCCTTCCAGACCATATGATTAAGCTTTTATTAGCTAGGAGTGTTTATTGATTTCTGTAGATTACTGGTTTCTGGAGTCTTAGGGAGTGGCTCAGAAGATGAGGAGAGCACAACAGTGTGTAGTTGCAGTCAGCTTTGAGATACCATTTCCAGAGCTGCTGTTCACAGATGTGTTCTTAAACCTGGCTCATACCTTCCTCCATAATCCCCTCTCCAGAGCAGCCCGGTAAATGATGTAGGAATTACTCAGGCGCAGGCGGATGTGGAACAGAATCATCAGCCTGGTGTGGAGGCCAGAGATGACGAGTAGACATTTTTGAACAGAATTGGCCCAGAAGTGGGGAACTACAGCTCCTTCTGAGAGCCATCTGTGAGGCAACAATTCCAGCTCCCAGCAGATTCTGAACTCAGCAGGATTTAGCTTGAAGCTTGTTGAATCTCAGCAAAATACTGCAGATAAGAGGATCAGTTACATATTATTTCGTATTCTTGGGTCCCCTGTGTTTCTGCTGCCGTCCTGACTCTAAAATTGAAACAAAAAATGTTGAGTGCATGCAGTCTTTGAAACAGATCTCTAGTTTAGGTGGCAGTATCAGTCTCACAGTTTGTGTTTAGTCACGTTTCGAAGTGATTTGTTAGTGCCATCTCTGTGTGACAAAAAAGAAGGCTCTTTATAGGCAAATGGCTCTGCCTGTGCCAAAACTACTCTGTGACACTTGTGATCAGTTTCATAGCCATTGTGGAAAAGAACTCATTTGGTTGAGAAGAGATAGAAGCATGCTAATATATCCTTTCTGGCAGGAGAGATTGCACAAAATATACTGGAAAATCATGTTTATAAATGCTGGAAGTAGGTCCCACTTTTACTTTTTGTACTTGCACACCAGTACTGAAGACACACGATTCAAGTGGGAGGAGAAATGTTGTTTGGATACCATATTAAAATACAGAAGTTGAGGTCTCATACATTGGATCTCTTGTTCATGCCAGACTTGGTGCCTTTCCACTTCACTTGCTTTATTTTTCCAGTCTGGAAGAACGCTGTAAGTGACTGCCTCACATTTACCAGGTGAAGCAGTGCTTAGTGTTAAATTGCTAACAAGAAAATGCTGAGAGCTGTTTTCATGCGTCCTCCTCAAGGTCATTGACAAACACTGTTTTATTTTATCTGTGTTAAATATAATTTTATTGTCTGTGCCGACCAGTTTATGTTTTTGATGTAGAAATCAAATTCCACATCATGATCTCAGTTAAACTTAAGATGGTGAACAGAATGGATGTGAGAAGTTGCTCTTGGTGCTGTCATGATTCTTAGGCTGCAGTTGAGTGTATTAAATAACATAAATGCTGATAAAATAGTCCTAATAGCCTATGATGATTGGGTCAGAATTTCGTATCTGCACAAAATTCTTGTGTGCTCCATAGATTCACAGTCACTATTCTAGATCATTCAGGTTTCTTGAGACACCTTAAAAGTTTGTTTATGTTAAATCATTAACAATTAACTGATTGTGCTGAGATACAGTGCTGGGGAAGGGAAGGAGATAATGAGTTTTTGGATACTCTAAAAAAGAAGCTGCAATGAAATGGCCAAGCTTTGTTTTGAATGTCTTGAATATTTGTGTTTGTTTAAGTTAGGATTTTTGCTGTTACTAAGTGCATGCAACTTTGGAGCTAATTCCTAATTAAGGAGCCAGGCTAGAGCCTGTGCAGAGGAAAATCTCCATAATACTATGGATCTGGTGGTTATGATTTGCATTGACTCTGGTTTCCTTTAGAGCTGCTTTTGCTGTCCTGTGCTACTGACACAGATTTCAATAATGGCGTCTTCATTTTTCCCTGTGACTTGCATTTCTTTAGCTATGGTTATATCAGTTTGGGAAAATATTTCCACTCAGCAAAGAGGTTTTCAGCTGCCCCAGGACACAGGTTGTTTTTCCTCACCATCACTACCCATTTCTAGCCTGCTGTAGGTCAGCATGGATGCAAATCTATTGCAAAAGATGTCACAAATGTTCTGCTTTACTGAATGTCCATGAAGGGGCTTAAAGTCAGGAGAGAGGATTTGTGGAACCTGTCCTTGGTGTGTCCCTTCTGTACAGAGCATTCAGACACTTTGGGGATTATCTGGAAGGCAGTGGGGCTGAAGCAGAGCTCTTAGGGGCAACCTGACCGGTACTTCAGAGGAGGCTGGATTGCTTCTGGAGTGCAGGTGTCCAGCTGGCAGCTCAGGCAGGACTTGCCTTAAAGCCACAGTTGTTGCTGCTTATTGGAGGGCGTGTATCAAGAATTAAACAAATTAAACAGGCATTTTCGGTTACCTAGCACTGATCTCTTGCTCTCTTTACATATATATATAAAGAGAGAGAGAGAGAGATGTAGAGTGACTTAATATTGCAGAGGAGTGTGGAGAATCACACAGGTCTTGTTTGGAGAGATGTTTGATCCCTTACTTAGCTTTGAAACACACCTGCCCCTTAATTTCAGTGGCATGTCAGCATTTCCTGGGCTCCTTAACATCATCCTCCCAGGGAAATTAATGCCATTCCAGATACACCTACGGCTTAATGCTTTAGAACAGTGTTTCTGCTGATGAATCATGGTTGCTAAAGTTTAACTGTAAGAAACAAAAAAACCTATGAAGCTTCTTATAACCTTCAAGTATGAATTTCAGGGGGAAAAAAATTTCTGGGATATAAAAGTGCTTGAATTATCCAGTCTGATTTCCTCAGATTTCTGTCAAACTACTTTGTGTTCATGGAGTAATGTTAAAACTATAATGGCTTTGGTTTTGTGTTAAAAAAAGCTTTTTTTATTGGGCTGTGCAGCTGTAAAGAACTTCTCTTAAGAGAAAATGTCATCTACATGACACAACTTGAATGTCTAATAGTAATTGAGTGATGTGAAAAGCATATTAATAACGAGGCTGCAGTCTTCTGCAATATGCTGGAAAACCAAAAGAAAGTAACTTGGTAAGGGTTTGTTGGAAGCAGTGTCTGCCTTGCACCATGATTTTATAAATGTTCTCAGACATACATCCCTGTAAAAGTTTATTGATGATAACGAATGTCCACTCTGTATTTGTAAATGGAGTAGGAAGATAAGTACAGAATCATAGGTTTAGATGGGGCCTTAAAGCTTCACTCCCTTGGGCAGGGACACCTCCCACTGTCCCAGGCTGCTCCCAGCCCCATCCAGCCTGGCCTTGGGCACTGCCAGGGATCCAGGGGCAGCCACAGCTGCTCTGGCCACCCTGGGCCAGGGCCTGCCCACCCTCCCAGCCAGCAATTCCTAATTCCCAAGAGCCCAAAATCTGTCCCTGCCCTCTGGCCCTGGCAAGCCATTCCCTGGCTGCTGTCCCTGCATGCCTTGTCCCCAGTCCCTCTGCAGCTCTCCTGGGGGCCCTGGCAGGTGTGTTTTCATGCAAATTTGTTGTTGCCTTAAAGGGAAAGTAGAAACAGGTTTAGGGGGAAGGTGTTGTAAAAGCTATTGCTTAGATACTCCTGTAAACTTCACTTTTTGCAAGTCTTCTTTCTAAAGCCTCTCCAAGATTTTTACATTGGTGGACAAAGCAGTGTATATTTTTCATACTTGCAAGCATTTTTAATGTGGGTATTAATTTAAAATTTTGATGACTCTGGTATTGAAGCCAAGCTATGTCTTCTAGTAAAATGAAATCCATCTTGTAACAAAGTGCTAGTTTGTGAAATTTTTTTTGTATAAAATGTTAGCTGTGTTGAGGCGTGACTGACTGCACATTTCACCTTGATTAACTTGCAGGAATGCACAGAAGGCAGCAGGCAGGGTAGTAGACAGTATTTTGCAATACATGCTGTTTCCATAATCTCTGTGTAAAGGATTATTTTACTCATTTGCATTGTGATTATGGAATCCAGCGTCATGCTTACTGCCTGCATCTGAAATAAAGGAGCTGGCATTGCTATCAAGCTCATACAGTTATCTACAGAAGCATGCAACATGAAGTTTTCTGTAAATTCATGAATACTTGTATTATCTTTTAACACAGTTTCTCTTTTTTGTCATAACTATAAAGCTGTTACAGTATTTCAAGCCATTTTTACGAATGTTGGAACACTTTATTTTCATCCCTGTGTTTGACTGAGTGCAAGGAAAAGTAGAAGGGGAATGGTGGGTGGAAACTCACATTCTCCATCTTGTATTGTTTTGTTGTTGAGGGAAGTTGCTGGGATGAAATTAAGGTAGCATCTGCTGTTGGTCTCTTCAAAAGTGTGGGTGAGCCAGTGAGTGGCTCACATGATTTTTTGCTGGCTTCTGTGTCCATGGTGCATTTATAGACAGCGTGTTGGGGGCATTACCAGTGTGAAGGCCACTGTGTTATATCTGCTCAGCTTCTTGATACAGGAGCTACTGGATCCAAATGGGCTGCCTGGAAATGTTGAAAATTGGGGGCTGAAATGCAAAAACCTTGTCTCATCAATGATGAGGAACGGGGTGTTCCAGATGAGGTTTCTGCTGTAGTGTTTTAGATGGTTATTTTGATTTGCATAAATAATGGGGCCCTTGAGGAGGCAGGTCCCGGCTACTTCTCCTGCTGTGTTTTAGTGGCACAAGAAATAGCCAGGGATTTGAACTTGGGACTACATGTGCCCAGACTTGGGTCAACATGTGCCCAGGAGGGCAATGGCCCCTGGGCTGTCCCAGCCAGGCTGTGACACAGCCCCAGGGCAGGGCCTGTCCCTGTGCTGGCACTGCTGAGGCACCTCCCGTGCTGGGGACAGCTCTGGGCCCTCAGGACAAGAGAGACACTGAGGGGCTGGAGCGTGTCCAGGGCAGGGAACGGAGCTGGGAAGGGGCTGGAGCCCCAGGAGAGGCTGAGGGAGCTGGAGGAAGTTGGGATCTGCTCTCATGTAACAACAGATGGCACAAGATGAAATGGCCTCAAGTTATTCTAGGGGAGGTCTAGATTTGATACTGGGACAATATCTTGACCAGAACTGTTGTCCCACCCTGCACAAGTTGCCCAGGGCAGTGGAGGAGTCCCCATCTCGGAAAGCAATGTGGATGTGGCATTTAGGGACATGGGTTAGGGGTGGCTTTGGCAGTGCTGGAGCAGTGGTTGTTCTTCATTATCTTGGAGGTCTTTTCTAACCTAAACGGTTCTGTGATTTTAAGTTCAGTTTTCATCTGATACAACTCACTGATCTTACTGCCAAAAGAATTTTCACAATATTAAAAAGAGAATAGGGAACAGGCCAGGGACAGAGGGAGGATTTTGACTTTATTGGTGGCTGACTCAGTGTTTGGGCAAAAATTGTGTTAAAACTTCAGCTGAGATCAGATCTGTCAGAACATGAATATTAACTCTGTGTAGTAAGGACTTGGAAGGTAAGGGCAAAACACTGTTTTGAGTTGTGTCTCTTTTGTAAATCAATGCCCGAAGTTTTTAGTACGAGTCCAGATGCACTTCTGAACTGTTTTTAAAAATACTTGTGATCCCAGATGTCTACTGTTTCATACTTTCTATTGGCACCTTCATCTCCAGTGCTTGAGTCTGGAGTTGTCATGATGCAGCAGCACAGATTGGAGGCAGGTGTGCTTTCACCTTTAAAAACTTCATGTCCTTGCTATGATGAAAGAGTCCCTAAGAAATAGAAAGGAAGTTGGGTAGAAGTATTCTGGACAACTTTATACCTCTGAAATGGAGGTATAAACTGCTCACAAAAACGAGAGGTGATGCATCTGTGCAAAGTTAATTGTTAGTAGCAGTGGGGCTCAAGACTGTTTCCTTTTGTATAGTGGACTTTTTTTTTTTAATTTCTATTTTCACAAACAGTAGGGTTCTGAGGATTGAACTGTGAAGTTAAAAAATTAGTCTTCCAAAACTAACCCTGGTAACCAAGTAAATAGTATTATTTGTTTTGAAGATACCTTTGTGATGCTTGAAGCCAGAATGTGACCTGAAAAGGAGAGGGAGTTCTTTGTGACATTTGAAGAATCAATTATGTTGTTTGTGTGTCATACTGTATGCCACAGTATGCAATACATAATGTAGCTTTTAAGAACTGTCCTCCTTGCTGTGCATATCTTTCAGCAATGAAATCTGATATGCCTATCTCTCTTTATGCTTGCTTTACAGTGTCCTAAATAAAGGGAGTTTCACAATAAACTGTTCAGAAATTAAGAAATAAAATAATGAAGTGCTTAAAATGTGTTTGAAGACAGGTGATAATACTGATTCACTTGATTTTTTGTTTGGTATTTTGCTCCACAGAGTGAGACAGATTCTTTGTGGTACAGCTTGTGCTGTGAATTTAAGATTTTGTTGTTACTATTGTTTGAGTGTGGAAACAAATCTTTCATGGGCAAACTCAACCTGCATCCTGGACGCTTTGTTTCTTCATTTTAAACTGACTGTACTTTTGTGTTCTGTAAGGTGTGGGCAGTACCCATAACCAAGTAACAAGTTGTCAGATTAGGTGATGAAAGATGCCGCACCATACTCCTTGAAAAGGCCTCCTTGGGGTGCTGTGGGCTCACCTGTGCTTTTCTCTCTTTCCCTTTTAGAATATGGTCTCAAGTTTTCGTGTTTCTGAACTGCAAGTGCTGCTGGGATTTGCTGGACGTAATAAAAGTGGTCGCAAACATGACCTCCTGATGAGGGCACTGCACTTACTGAAGAGCGGCTGCAGCCCAGCAGTTCAGATCAAAATCCGAGAACTCTATAGGCGCCGGTACCCAAGGACGAATGAGGGACTGTCGGATTTGTCGGCTATAAAACCTGCGGCGTTCAACTTGGACAGCAGCTCCTCTCCAGTCGAGCCTGACTTGGCTGTCGCAGGCATTCACCCACTCCCTTCCACCTCAGTCACGCCTCAGTCTCCATCCTCGCCTGTCAGTTCCGTGCTCCTCCAAGACACTAAGCCCCACTTTGAGATGCAGCAGCCATCCCCTCCGATTCCCCCTGTTCATCCTGATGTTCAGCTGAAAAGCTTGCCTTTCTACGATGTGCTCGACGTGCTCATTAAACCCACGAGTCTAGGTAAGTGTTTAAATACCTCTGCAGCTTGCTTAATTCATTAAATAAGCTTTGCTTCTGACAATACCAAGCCCAGATTTCAGTGGGTTTTTGCAGCTGGGACAAATGGAGCCTTCTTTCCTTTTATATCTTTACCTTTTCCTTTTCTTTACCATTTTTCCCAAAAGTGCAAAACCACACTTCAGAAAGTAATTTTCTGTTATAAAAGTAATATGATTAAAGATGTCTTTCTTTTGAATATTAAAGAGAAGAGCAGGGTTATTCAGTTGGAGGGTACCTACTATGATCATCCAGCTGTCTGACCAAAAGATACAGAATAATAATTATGGGCATTGTCCAAATTCCTCTAAAACACTGACAGCTGGCAGCATTGACTGCTTTTCCTTGGGCCTTGTTCTGGTGTTTGGCCACCCTCTTGGTAACAAAATGTTTCCTAATACCTAGTCTGAACCCCTGCTTTTTGGCTGAAAGATGTGGACCTGAAATTTCTGCTTAGTGCAAATCAGGAACAATTTTGTCAGGAGTAATAGAAAAAGGATTTCAGGGTCAGTAATTTACAAGTTGCAACAGGGTAAAGAGAAATGAGTTCATTGGTTTGCTACTTTACCCTTATCTCACAGTAATTGTGCAGGCTTTGAGATCTGGCACTGAAATAGACACTTTGTGCTGCAATGTTCAGTGCTGTGCTCAGAGTAATGAAGTTTGTCAGCCTGAAAGTTGTTGCAGTACTGCATGTTATAATATGGAGTGGACATTGTCTTCCACATAACCTGAAATCAGCTTTATCTTCCCCAAGTGCCTCAGTCTTGAACATTTTGAATTGTTTGGAGCTACATCTTCTGTCTTGAAATTCAGTGTGGCTTACCTTATATGTCAAAAAATGTTCCCTAACTATTTAGAAACATGTTTATAAAATAAGTTTGCATCCTCTTAAACAATTTCATTTCTTAACTGATCACAAAGTCTTTTAGGCTGTGACTTGTAACCCAGTGAAGGATGTACTGCGCATGTGCCATCCTCCAGTGCCTAAAGCAGAAAACTTTACCAACAAACAGTAATTACAGAGCCTATTGTCACTTCTCATTGTCCATAGTGACACTCATTTTTCTTGTGCATTTGAGAGTTAAGTATTTAAATAACAGCTAAGTCAGAGAACTAGGAGTATAGTCCACCCCACTGCTTCAGGCCTGAGAAGGGATGAGTGTGGTATTCCTTTGCACTAATATGAGAGCCCAAGTATAAGTTTGGGTTTTAGTTTTAACCCACACCAAATTAAATAACAAAATATTTCTTCTGTGTTTTTTACATGAGCTCAAGTATTATCCTTAAATACCCAATGTGCTGTGTGGTGTGTGTGTGCATACATGCAAGCTGTATCTGTTTGGAATTGCTCGAGGAACTTGGTGTGTGTTTGCTCCACCTGGGTTCCTTTTAATGTTTGCCTTCTTTTTGTGTGGCTTTTTTCTGGGCATAGAAACAATCTCCCCTGAATGTCACAGTGCACAAGACAGTCCAACTCTTCCAAATTTGATTGGTTTAGTTGTGCTGCTTTTTCATTTGTCCTCCCTGCTGCTTATTTTAAATTGGACATGCCTAATCTGCCTGTATTTCAGGTCAAAATTTTTAACTTCTCATCAATTTTAAAGGAAGTAAGAAAATTACATGTGCCTACTGTAGACTTTAAATACGAAAATATTGCCAGATCCCATCACTGACAGACAATTTGTATTTATGGATACAATGTGAACATTGTATTTCCTTGTTTTTTTGTCTGATGCCACTAAAGGTTAACTCCAGACATGAAGTCTAGCTGGCTTCTCTGGCTTGAGAGGTTGTGGTCCCTCCCTTCTTCCCCCAAGACTTTGTTACCTGTAGCTGTTTATGAATTTTCCAGCTGTCCATTTGTAATTTCTGGTGCACATGTTCTTCCTGTGGTACCTTACAGTAGTTGTTGACATCTCTGTGGTATTCCTTTTGTCAGGTATCCAATGAAATATTTTGTTGTGTATTTGTTTGAACCTTCCTCCTTTGGGAGAAAGGATTGTAACACAGTTTGCCAAGGTGATTTAATACTGAAGTGTAATGTGATATTAAACCATCTGAATGTAGTTTAATGAAAGATTTGTTCCATTGTTTTTTTTGTTAACAGTTACATGCAGTTCAACCACCATTCGGGTGACTTAATGCCTTGTTCCAGATCCTGTTTTAATCAATGGCTTTAATCACCATGGTTCAACCTCTTGTGTCTTTTTTTCTTCTTCTAGTACAGAGCAGTATTCAGAGGTTCCAGGAGAAGTTTTTTATCTTTGCTTTAACACCACAGCAGGTCAGAGAAATCTGTATTTCCAGGTAAGAAGTAAGAGTGTGGTATAATGTAGGTAAATCTCTACAAAATTTCAGGAGAAAGTGTGAGGTTTTAGTTCACCATATGCATCACTTACTCTGCAGATGTGGAGTGATAATCCTCACTGAAGTTACTCTTGAGTTTATATCTGTTCTGTTTCCTTCAGGAACAACTGTGCACAGAATTTGTGTGCATTTTGTGAAAATTGTACCCTGTTAAAGAATTAATAATTACTCAGTTCCGAATAATTGTCACTGTTTAGAGATATGGGAAGCTTCCCTGCATTTCTCCTGGCTGTAGGAATGGAAGCCTGCTTTTCTGTTTTTTCCCAGGGTTGATGTTGTAAACTGTGAAAATTCATGGGTGCTTTTTCATCCCTGGCAGCATCCTACTTGATTGTTGCTATGAACTTTTGATGGAGGATGCTCATCCTGAAGTTCTGTGTAACTTGGGAGTAGTTAAACAGAAATGTCAGTTGTAAGGTGCTCATAGGTCAATACAACAAAAACAAGAGCAAAGTTTAATGATGCTGGGGCAGTTGTGTCAGTTGTTTCTCTGTATGGCTGCAATATGAGTCCTGCTAAGTGGGTACTTCTCTTTTTCTTTCTCTTTGTCACAGGGACTTTTTGCCTGGAGGCAGGAGAGATTACACAGTCCAAGTTCAGCTAAGGTACGTTTTGTGCAGTGTTCTCTGAAAACTTAATTGGCTGATGGATATTTGTGGGGACACTTGAAAATAATGCTTTCTCTTTCTATGGATACAGGCTATGCCTAGCAGAGACAAGCTGCCCTCAAGAGGATAATTATCCTAATAGTTTGTGCATTAAAGTAAATGGGAAGCTGTTCCCCTTGCCAGTAAGTATGTATGTATGTATTTGTGGCTTCTTGGTAACTTGTTGAGTGTGTATGTGTTTTTCTGTAGTGTTAGCTTGCCAAAACAGTCAAGCTGCTTGTTATCTCTCAGATTTCTCTAATGTTCGGTGTGGAGTTTGTACATTTGCTGTGTCTGATAGCCATTACTGCTGTTAATCATATTACAGCCACTGCACGGACTAAATGTGATTAAGCCCCCTACAGCAAACCTCGTCTTTTGCTGTTAATGTAACTAAATAATTCAAAAACAATCTGGTGTCTGCATGGAGAATCCTCTCACAGGTGCTTAGACTCAGTTTGAGGGTGGTAGCCCTTGCTGTGTGGCCTGCCTGTGTTTGTGAGAGGCTTGAGTTCCTTCTTGTTCCGTGGTGATGGCTTCAGCCTCTTGTGTGCCACTTGTGCACTGCTCTGTATCTGTCTGCTTAGACCACGGTTTATTATGGGGATGAAGAACAGATACGTTTTAGGGTTCCTAGTACATTGCTGATAACTGTATCAGAGCACTGTTGGCAGTCACACTTCAGGAGTGTCTGATGTTGCAGAAATTCTGGGGCCTTGGGTATGGGCAGAAAGGGAAAAGCTCTCTCATTCTCAAAACATTTCTGGAATGGGTTTCTCTCTTTCTTCTTTCAATAGAACAGAGAGAAACTCTTGCACAACACATTCAGAAATACTTCTTGAGGCTATGAAGTGTGGTAAAAGTCATGGGACAGAGGATTTTTTCAGTAGGTTTGGAAAGTGGTTTTTTTCAGTGGTATTGGAAAGATACCATGTGGAGAGAGAAGGTGTGAAACCTCTTTTTCAGAATGTTTTTAACCACCTTGGTGTGTTAGACATATTGTCCTTTGCCCTCCCACCTCTCAAATGCAACTGTGACTGCTTTTTTAAAATTTTGCCTCTACTCAGCTTAAATGAGACTCCTTAGAATCTCTTGCTCCTGTTTCAGTCTTCAGGTTATAAGAGGTTTCTTTCTCATGTTTTCTGGTCAGTGTTTTTTGCAAATGTTGGTTACATTCTGTGTGATAACTTTGAGGGTTACGACACAGAAGAGTTCAGTCCGATGTTATCTTTTGGACATCAGTGTCAGCTAATTCTCAGTCTTGTTAATATAGGTTACACCCTGCTGTGCTCTCCATTTTGTGTGTAAGGTGTCACAGTTGTAACAGAAACTACTACTAATCTTGGATTATTACTTAGCTTGAGACTTAAATCCTCTAGGTTCTTCCTGCACATAAGATGATTTTTTAATCTGTTCAGCTGAACCTTAGCTGGGAAAATGAATAAACCACTATTGCCTTGGCAGCTTCCCCTCCTCCTTCACTATGAGCTGAATGACAAACAAGAGTCTCAGTCTGAGTGCTTCTGCAGACTTTTTTTGCTCATTTGGTCTCTCTCTGCGTCATTGGGCACTTCCTTTCTGTTGCAGGAAGTGTAAGGTAACTTCTTTGCCTCAAAGAGCACTGTTTTCCATTGCAGTGGTGTCAGTTAGTTAACCTCTGATGCCAGCTTTTTTTGCCCACTTGCACAGTGCATAAGTGAACTTCTGTCTTTGCCTGGTAGGGCAGTTCACACCTCTGCAGAAAAAACTATTCTGTAAATTATTCTTGGTCATCTCCTTGCTTGCAGTCCTTACCAGAAGCTTCACAGCAATGCTCCCTGTGAGTACTGCATGGGATTGTGTTTATGTGAACATCCAGTTTCCTTATGTCCTGCATCAGTGTCACTGGGAAAAGCCAGATGAATGGGCAGTTATGCTTTCTCCTGATGAGTTTCCTTGCTGTAGCAGATGATACCTGCCTTGAGTAGTGTGGTTCTTTGAAGAACCGTGGAAGACTTCAAGACCCCAATAATATTGCCACTAGAGCTGGCAGCCTGCCTAAACAGTGCCAGGCCACACAGAAAGCTCCTAAAAGGACAGGAAAAGAAGGTTCAAAATTGTTGTAGGAGTATGAGAGTGAATCTGTTCTCAAGAATAAGCTCTATGGAAGAAAACACTAAAAGCTTTGCTGAAACAAATCATGTGCACTACAGTGTCTGTCTCTGGAAAAAAAAATTGGGAAATGTAAGAGAACTTGCGTTCACTCTCTTCTGAAATAATTCTGTATTTTAATTGTGAAATTGTCACCAGTTCCCATATGTCTGTTGCCTCTGTGTTCTGGAATAAAGCCCTCATGGCACACTGGGCTAGTGAGTAGTAGAGGCCATTTATATATATCTGTTTTTAATTACTATTGTTTTTATTTCCAGACTTAGCACCTTTCAAAGTAACTCCTTCACCAAGCACTAGGTTGTGAATGTGTGTGTATTTCTCTGGTTAAAGAAATACTTATTTTTTTATTTCTCAGCATATCCTTTCTGGATGAGTTTTTTGTTTAAAACAGCACTGTCTGGAAATTCATCAGTACTGCCTGTGCAAGAGGCTGAGCTGCACTTGCTGGCATCCTTCATGTGCAGGATGAGTTTGAGATGAGAGGCTGCAGGCTGGCTGTGAGCTCAGAGCAGGGGTTCTCAGGGTGGCTCTGTCAGACTGGCTTCTTGTCACCGTGACAGATGCAGGGTGAGAGGAATAAGCTGCAGGCTTACTGTGTGACGAGGGTGTTGGAACTGGATGATCTGTAAGGTCACTTCCGTCCCAAACCCCTCTGATTCCATGATCTCTTAAATACAGCTGGTACTCCATGTGCAGCCCTTCCTCAGGGGCCTTGGCAGAGGACAGGTGACACCTGTTGCTAATGGGGCCAGTAGCTAACGAGGCAAAGTAGTCACTGAGGTGATGTGGAGCTCTTGGAACAAGGTGTAATTGTTTCTTAATCAGTGAAGTGTTTTCAGTGTGTGAAACACTGAGTTAAGTCTTCATTACTTGCTCTGTTTGTCACAAGGCTATGACCTTGTGATGTTTCACTCTGTTCCAGTAGGGCATGGGGAGAAAGAGGACAGAACATCCACATGACCTTTTACTCTTCCAGTGAACTTACCTGGACCCAAACTGTGTTCTCTTTCACCTTTCCAGTGCTTCTGTAAAACCCTTTTAAAACAACAAATGCCTTACAACTGTGTTTGTCTCTGGTGATCTGCTGTGAAAGTCTGATACTTCTCAGAAAAAATGCTGGCTCTGCTCTCCAGCCTAGACAGCCTCTAAGTTTGCCTGCTTCTCATAGATGTGTTTAAAACTAACAAATATGTGTCAGCAGTTTCAGAGTACGCTGGGGAGACTGGGTAACACATCCATTGTCCTTTTTTTCCACAGGGATATGCTCCACCACCAAAAAATGGAATTGAACAGAAGCGACCTGGGCGTCCCTTGAATATCACTTCTCTAGTTAGGCTGTCATCAGCAGTGCCAAACCAGATTTCTATCTCTTGGGCTTCTGAAATTGGAAAGGTAACCTGCAGATTCTGTAGGATGTGGGAAGTTGTCTAAAATAGCCTATTTGAGTGTTCCTGCTCCCCTGCTGCCTGGTGTGGCTGGCAAGTGTTTTTTGTTAGATGGCTGAGCTTATTATCAGTGCCAGGAAACAAAGTTTGCTCTAGAACTGTAGTAGTTTTCAGTAGCACATGTGGAATTTACATACAGATGGAAAGATTTTCTTACAGGGTTCACATTCAAAAGTCTGCTTTTAGAGTTTGCCTGAAATGCATGTCAAAAATAACAAACTCTTTTTGTGGTGTGAATAGTAAATCCCCCTGTAGATTTATTGAGGAAGGAGAAGGAGAGTGCAAGGATTTTTTGACTCCATCCTAGGGTTTAAATAACTGTTGCAGCACCCTTTCAGCTGTTGTCAAGTCAAGAACTATTTACTCCTTATCTGTGACTGTTTGTGTTAATTCTGGAAGCAGTTATCAAAGTAGTTTTGTCTACGAGATTTTATTTAAAATCAAGTTCCCTGGACTAAAAATACCACATATTTCAAAGAGACTTCAGTATAAGCTTTTATATTAAATTTTTAAAAAGAAATAGGATTGAAAGGTAATGTTCAAAAATAAACGGAGGGCAGTGCTGACATGAAAGGATGATTTTCTAGAACAGGGATGGAGACAAAGATCTGAGCCATTGCTTCCCAGTCAAAGCACAGAATCTTAAAATGGCTCCAGTCCTGTGTGTGGTCTTGGCCTCTCATGCTGAGGCCTGCTAGCTTTACTCCTTGTATTGCCAAAATATACTCTGATGGAAGCAGATGACTCGGAATGCTTGGACATCCTCCCCTTGGCCTGAGAGGTGAAGTGAGTTCTGTGGTTTAGTGCTGATGCCAGAATTTGCTGCTTTCCCTCCTCCAAGTGAGACCCTGGGGAACAGCATGGGGTGTCACAAAAGGGCTTGTTGGCATGGACTGGGCTGATACTGGGGGGCTGCTGAGCCAAGGGGGCATAAACCCCTCAGTGCTGGGCAGACTTGAGCCTGTGGAATCCTCTCTGTAAGGCAACAGTTGGTCATTCTTTAAAGAAAAAACCAAAATTCTAGGTTTCTTAGTGGTTTCATGTGCAATTAGAATGCTTTATCTGCTGCTCTAGGTTAAGAGCTGGTTTTCCTACAGGTGGTAGAGGAGGAGCAGGGCTGTAGGAGTTGTTTGAAGTTCCTGTGCAGGACCCAGGCAGTGCAGGAGCCATAGGAAGATGGCTGACAAGCAGTGGAAATAAGAGGTCATGGGTTGTTCTTGTTACACAGATGAAATCATTATTATCCTGCAGCACTGGGGCTTGCAGACTTTTCATTAGTGACCTAGAAGTGGGAGTGAACAGTGAACAAAAGAAGCTGACAAGTGGTGTGAGTTAGGGAGGAGTAGAAAATGCTGGGGAACGGGGCCAGGCTCAGTGGAACAGACATGGTGTAACAAGGCTGGGCTTAGGAGTACAGAACAAGCTAAAGAAAAGGTACAAAGAAACTGGGGCAGCTCTGTACCATCTGAAGCTGTTTATACCATAAAGACCATTTATCTTTTGTCACGTGATTCTTTGAGCTCCCCACTGACACTGGAAAAAAGGGGAAGATAAAGGAGACAAAATGTGAGAAATTGTTAAAAGATTACATGTATGAAATGTGTCACATATGATCTTTCCAGGAGGAGAACTCAGATTGTCTCTTGGTTGTGAAATTACCTTTTAGTTCAGTCATAACTGGAGTAGGATAATTAGACCTGACTGCCAGAGAATTTTGGCAGAATGTAGGACCTCCACAGAATTGAAGTTGTCTGTCAGTGCACTTAATAATTACTGATTAAGCAAAAAGTCACATTTTTGTTTTTACTATATGCGACAACTAGTGCAAATAGTTCTCTGTTGTCATAGTGGGAGTATTATATGAAATCAACATTTAATTCTTAATCCTTCTTTTTTGTAGAATTATTCCATGTCTGTGTATCTGGTTCGCCAGCTCACCTCAGCTATGCTTTTGCAGAGGTTAAAAATGAAAGGTATCAGAAATCCTGATCATTCCAGAGCACTAAGTAAGTAGTCAACTTGCCTGTCTGTACTTTAGGAGGGTGGTTACTGGCTCTTTAAATCTAGAATTGGTAATACAGAATAGGTTTGCTGTATTTTGAGAATAAAGCCCATGCCCAGGGTTTCACAACTTGGCTGTTGGTGAGGCATCACACTGTTTTCAGTGGGGGTTTTTAGGGAGCATACCCAGAGATCCCATCTGAAATGTGGTTATGGGAATGCCACAAGCACTCCTTGCTGTGATGGGCTATGAGGTGCAGCTAGGTGTCCTGAGTTCTCTTCACTTGTACCTCACTCACTCATAATGGTTTATTTATCTCTTGACATGTTGGGTTGAGTTTGCTCTGTGTGGTTTTACTGCATCTGCAGTCAAACATCAACATCAGATGTTAAAACATTTGCTGCTTGCTTATAAGTAATGAAACGTTGTTTATGAACTAGTTTCCTAGATTAATATTTTTAGATAGCTGAAAAAAAAGTGCACATACTGCTGAATCAAGGTTAGCATTTGAAATAATGACCTCTATGTATAACTTCTTTATTTATTTTAATAGTTAAAGAAAAACTAACTGCAGATCCTGATAGTGAGATTGCCACAACCAGTCTGCGGGTCTCTCTGATGTGTCCTGTAAGTATGGCTGGAAATTTCCAGATAACATTCATATTTTCATCTGTAGTGCAGAATTGGGCTGCTTTTCAAAGGCCTTGCTTTAGAAACTTCACTTGTTTTATATTTTATTATCAAGCTAAGATAAAATAGTGGGGAGAAGCAGCAGTAACCCAGCTGTGGTTTAGGACTGGATGCCTCAGCTGTGATGCACTGAGTCAGGCTGCTGCTTGTGTACAGTGAGGCCTGTAGAGGGATTAATCTCCTATATTGACATGCTGAGGCTAATCAGGCAGGCTGACAGAATAATTAAAGGATGGAATGATAATTAAAACCTCTTATCTCCTCATCTTGGTGGCTTTGCCTATACTGCAGATACAGAAGCAAGCAAAAAAACAGGCGATCACCTTATAACAAGGTAATGCTGCCTTGGCTCTCTTCCCAGGAAGAAATTGGTCATTCTGAGTGTAACAAGTCCTGGAGCTCAGGAAAACGCCTGAAATACTGGGTTAAAAGAAAATTATAGAAGAATCAACTTCAGTTGATTGTTTAATAAAAATGAAGTCTTCCAAACAATGTTGTTTCAGGTCCATTAGAAGTGTTTCTGACTGTTCTCAGTGTGTTGAGGCCTTGGAGCTGGGCTTAATTTTTCCTTTAGGAGCACTGTGTGGGTGCTGTGATGGGGTGGATTTACTTACAGCACCCTTAACCACAGGCACTTCTGTATCGAGCAGCAAGAGTTGTTTCACCAAGTGCCTCTGGATTCATTGTTAACCATTCAGGCCTGTTTCTCTGTCTTCTCTTCTGACACCCTTTAAATGCATCTCCTGCAGCTGGGAAAAATGAGGCTGACAATCCCGTGCCGGGCTGTGACCTGCACACACCTGCAATGTTTTGATGCTGCTCTTTATCTTCAAATGAATGAGAAGAAGCCTACCTGGATCTGCCCTGTCTGTGACAAAAAGGCAGCTTACGAGAGCCTAATACTCGATGGGTAAGAGACTGGCTTTGCAGATTACACAATTACTTAAAATCTTTCATTGAAGTTAGCCATTTAATACTATTTTTGGTCAAAATACTTCTGACTGGAGGAACCATTAGATTCCATTGGTTTCTCTTCCCATAATGACCTGTGTAAGTTTATGTCCTAAGTGCACTATCAAACTCCTGAGTCCCAGTGTATTTCTTCTGGATAAATATAAATGCAGCATAAAAGGACAGGTCTTCCTTTTACATGTCTCTGTCCCTGAAAGGTGTTAACTTCAAAATGTAACTTCTAACTCATAACAATTGTCTAACTTGGTTCAAGAGGCGATGTATTCTGCTTCAGAATGGAAATCTGTGCATTGCAGTAGTGTTGGAGTGAATTATGAATGGGTTGGGATAATCTTACTTCCTGATATCTGCAAAGGCTGTAATTACAGCCTTTCAGATAAAGAGGAACTAGAGGGAAAGGAGACACAGTGGGTAGAAGGTGATCATAATTATCTTTTTATCTGTGTCTCCTTTTTGCCTAGAATAAAAGTGTCACTTAGAATCAAATGTGAAACTTTATTTTTTCAGCCTCTTTATGGAAATCCTTAATGAATGTTCTGATGTGGATGAGATCAAATTCCAGGAAGATGGCTCCTGGTGCCCCATGAGGCCAAAGAAGGAAGCTGTGAAAGTGTCAAGTCCACAGTGCACCAAAATAGAAAGTATGTACATCTGGGTACTGGTTACAAACCAGCACAATATCTTGGAGAATTAGTTGTAGCTTGGATAATGCATGTGGATGTTGGTGTTTGTTTTGTAGAGGGCCTACTACTGCTAATCTTCTTGTAATTTAGGCTAGAAAAGAAAGGGTTGTATCTCTAAGAGTGCATTTTTGTTCTTTATCTTTGCTCTTTATAATAGCAGTTAAGAGAATGAAAGGTTGCTTTTATTTTACATCCTTCAAATGATAAGTGAAACCAAAAGTTTGCTCTTTAATAGTCTCAGTGTGACACAGAAGAGTCATGAAGCAGGTACTAGGGCAAAATATTACTTGTGATGGCCAGGAAGGTGATGTAGTATACAGGATCTGGGTTCCTGGTTCTCTTGCAAATAGAAACTGCTGATATCACCATCTTTTGGAGAGCAATGGTGTTTTATTTTCTTCTTCAGGTTCCAGTGTTGTTAGCAAACCATGTTCTGTGACAGTGGCCAGTGAGGTAAACAAGAAGAAGGTTGATGTTATCGACTTGACAGTGGAAAGCTCTTCTGATGAAGAAGAAGATCCTCCAGCCAAAAGGAAGTGCATATTTATGTCTGAAATACACGGGAGCCCAACCAAAGGGTTTGTCAATTTTAAAGTTAGTTGTTATTCTGTAATGTCTCAGCTAAACTGATCTGTAGAGAAATGTACTTGGAATCCAACTCTGCACTTGCAGAGGAGAATGTCTAGGACTCTCCTGTAGAAGGTTGTATTGATGCAGTAACTTTGTACAGGCAAAACACTATTAAATAGATTTTCACTTCACAAAAGAACTTTTTTTTTGCGCTGACTGTTGCTGTGTTTGCAGGGACATTTCTCCATAGAAAAGGAATCTGACTAAGCTAGTGGGCAGTGTTCTCCTGAGAAAGTAGATTATGCTAAGTGGAGGAACTTCATGCATTCTTGCTGCGTTAGTATCATCTTAAAGGCTTTTCTCTTGCTGTCTGCTGTATCCTCTATCTAATCTGCTCTGGTGCCCAGGGAACGAGACTGTGTTGTGTGTTTTATCCATCCTGTCAGTCTTGGAAGGGAGCCACTTTGCTGTTTTGAATCAAGATGAGCTTTTCCTCCATCTCTCTGTTAAATTCTGGAATGTCTTGGATGCTGTTGTTGGCTGTGGTCATCAGTCAGTCCTGCACTTTGATTAGCGCAACCAGTGACTTCCCAAGTCCTCTGGCAACTCCTCCATCTTTGTAGTCAGGCCTGACTTTGGCACTGGGCTTGACCAACTTCTCTGTTGCTGTGCCCTTCTGTCTCTCCAGACCTTCTGTCTGTCCTGGTCTGTGCACCTCAGCTCAGGTGCTGCTTGTGGCTCCCCTGTTTCTGCTCTTGGCCCATGGGGTACCCCAGACCTGCAGGGAGTGAGGGCTGCTGGTCAGGCTCACCAGCACTCACTGCTCCAAGCTCAGCTTTCAGTACTGGCTCATCAGTTAGTGCTGCTGCCTGCATGAGGTGTGTGTCTCTGTCTCTCTGTGTAGTGGCTTATGACCTGTACTAAAATAATAATAATAATAAACCCAATCCCCTTCTGTTTTGAAGGTTCCCCTTCTGTTTCAGAAGTAATGAGCAGGTGTGGTGAGTCTCTAGTCCACAGGAATGTCTGTGTGGTCCTTGGTGAGCAAGTAGTTGGTCATCTTCAACCCCTTTCAGCAGTGATGCTGCAATGCTGTTGCTTTTTTGTGAGGATTGTGGAGGAGTCCTTCTGCAAGAGACTCTTCCTCACTTTTGCAAGAAAGTGTAGCTGCAAATACATCTCTTAATGAAGTTTCAGAAGGCACCACGACTTCCTTCCGTGCTCCTATGTTTGAGATGGCTACCTGCAACTGTAATTGTAGGAGGACTGACTTCTTTTCTCTCTATTACCCATGTATTTTCCTTGTTTTTTGGGTGTGGATATGGCATATTTTTATTCTTCAAATCCAGATCAAAGTGAGGCTTTTGGGATATAGCTTACCTCCTTTAAGCAGTGTTGTCTGAATGCTAGTTTTGGGAAAACTGGGGTATCTTCTTAGAGGAAACAGCAATACAGGCTGAAGTGTGAGAGGTGCCTGAGAAGGGAGGATCTGAAATCCAAGGTTCTGACATCAGAAGTAGGTTAACAGGTAGGAGAGTGTGGGAAGGAAGATGAGTGAATAGCGCTAAAGGCTGGAGGGAGTGATGCAGAGCATCTGGGAGCAGAATTCTGTGTGTTTCTACCTGACTTGGTTCATGAACTGTTCTGTGCATGTGGCTGGTGCCTGGGCACCTGTGGCAGTGTTTGTAACGATGCTGCCAAAAGATCAGGCAGCATGAGGGAAAGCAGAAGGGTTGTAACATGCTCCTTGAGGGCTGAACTGGAGGCTGTGAGTAAAGACAGATGTATATTTAACTCCCACCTGTGCAATCTGTGTCATCCTGTGGGGCAGGATAATGGTCAGTTGTGCCCTTGGTGTAACAGGTGGGCACTGCGCAGCAGTTCTGTGGAGAAATCAAATGGAACACACTCCTTCTGGCTCTGGTCACCATTACATCTCTCTGTGGGTGCTCACAGACACCCCTTTGTCTTTGACTGTTGCCAATGACTCCAGCACTGTACTTTGTTTTAATGCCAACTTGCTCTTATGTCACAGCTGCTGTTGAGAGCCGAGATACGGTCATGTTATTATGAAGACTGTTATGAAAAAGGAAATTAGAGTGGAGTACTGTGTAGTGAGTAGCCATGGTGTAGTTGTGTTGTTGCACGGTGACTTGTGAATGAGAGTGCACAGCAGTGCCTGGTTTCCCTTGTGCAACTAACAGCCAGGTTGTTTGTAATTTCCCATGCTGTTTGAAACAGGGTTCTCATGTATCAGCCATCTACTGCCAGAGTGCCCAGCGTGACGACGGTCGATGCTGCTGCTATTCCTCCTTCATTAACAGACTACCCAGTACCATTCCATCACCCACCAATATCCAGTATTTCATCAGACTTGCCAGGTAGGTGCTGAGTGTTTTTCATGTATGTTCTGACAACAGTATTAATTTATGGGGTGGGTAGAAATTGGAAGAATTTATTAACTCTTTGTTTTTGTTTTTAATGGAACAAGTCTATATGCAGTATGGCACTGATGGGATGTCTGGACAAGCCTAGTACAGGCTGTCTACCCATTTTCAGATTGCATTTTGCAGCAGTGATGTGACAAGCACTGCTTTTGGGGTACAAACTGGCACTTGAGCACGGCAGCCAGAAACTGCTCTTGCTGTGCCGAGCCAGACTTTGTGTAAACATCTGGTAGTTACGTGTTGTAGATGCGAGGGAGAGTAGTTGCTTGTTTTAGTTACTAGAGGTGTGAGGGTGCTAACTCATCCCAGCCCTCAGTGTAGTTACTCTGCTAGCTGATTGTAGTGGTGCTCTGTCTAGACTGTATGAAAAAGGTTAAGGTGAGCTACAATCTGTGAGCTGACCTCTATTGACTTTCTTTACCTAGACATACCCTAAATGCCTATGATGTATTCTTCAACACTGCTGCTAAATATCAGACAAAAGGTGGGGATACTGATTGTTTTCTATCCTGGCTCCTTGAAAAGAACAATGTGTAAAGGGACTCTGGGGGTTCTCTTGGCCGGCTCTAACAAACCCAGAGCCCAGGAAGTGGTGACTTGTGGTGACAGGTGTCACTTTGGCCTCCTGTACTTCCCTTTCCCTGCTCCATTGCCTGTCTCCATTCCTCCCCTGCCACATCTCTGGGTTTTTTCCTCTTCTTTCAGCACCAGTTTGGCAATGAGATGGATATCATTCCCCTTGTTTCTCTGTCCATTTTGGCTCCCTTACTGCTCCCTCCCTCCACTTCTCCCTTGCTAAGAAATCAGTTGTCTTCCCAAATTGGATAGGAGAATAAGCTGAGAGAACAGAAGTCTAGAACTGTTGTTCAGCTCTTACCAACTGAAGTTCTAGAACTTTCACAGACAAAAGAAGCTGTCAGTTCTGTAAGTGCAGCTGACTTTTTAAATCTCCTTCAAAATTTTTCTCTAATGGAGAAGAGGAGGAGAGATACCAGGCCAGAAGAGATTTGGAGGTGACGGGAGAGGGAGGGAGTATATCATTTCTTTCTGTTGACATAGCAAACACAAGGCCAATATTTAGAAAAAAAAAAACCAACCAAAAAATTTGGTAATTTCTCATTGGTTTTATAATTCTAAACATCTTGCCCTAAATGCTTACACGCAAATGGTGTTTAAGATGGACACTAGTTGTCACTGGTCTTGGAGGAGATATACATTGAACTACTTGTAGTTTCCTCTTCTTCATTCCTTTTATTTGTCTAGACACAAAACGGGGATGATATTAGAAATGTTTCCTTATTGGCTGCCCGTGGGTGGAGGAAGAGACCTGCTGCTTGTTTTTGGACTTGTGCATGTTGTGACTTTACTTCATTCCAGCATCTTTAATGTGATGACACTCTTCATGTCCCAGTTTGGCCAAGTCAGGTACAATATGCAGTGAAACTTGCATTAATGAACCAACAGCTCCAAATGGCAACCTCCATCTAAGCAACCACATTGAACCACCCTGCAGTATTCAGTGAATAATACATCATTATGTCATCCTCATTATTAAAAAGAGCCACTTGTACTAGATAATTCGTTTTGCTGCTGCCTGAAGTAGTCGTTGAGAGTGGTGTCACAGTGGTATATTCCATTTAGAAACTCTGTATGAATTGCAAAATCTGTTCTACAACCACAAAAAAAAATCCTTAAATTTGTTGTGTGTGAATAAAGGAGAGACTTGTCTACTTATCATCCTTCTCTTCTTCCTAGGTCTGGATTTTCTTTCGCTAATCCCAGTTGATTCACAGGTATGTTTCTGATCTCTTGTGGGACTAATTTCCAAGCCTGATTTTTGTGATGCTGTGCTCCAATAATTGTCAGGGTGCCATCATCCAAACTGTGTTTGTGGTTCACTTGCTTAGACCTAACCAAAGTCTAGGAAAACCTAGCAAGAGCTAGTAATAAATATGCACTAAACAAGATTGAGTTTAGCCTTTCCATGATGAATCCAGGCCTGGAAACTCATTCTTTACTGATACTTTCCTTTTTAAAGTAAATATGTGCTCAGCACTAACTTGAATGTACCCAGAGTTTCCTTTTTAAAGTAAATATGTGCTCAGCACTAACTTGAATGTTCCCAGATTGTATTTGAGGCCCTGACATGGGCTGCACAGAGCAGCTATGGCTGCCCCATCCCTGGAATTGTCCAGGCTGGATGAAGCTTAGAGCAACCTGGGCTAGTGGAACGTGTCCCTACCCATGGCAGGGGATGGAATGAGATGAGTTTTAGGGTTTTTGCAACCCAAACCATTCTGGAGAGCAAAAAGGGGGAGGTGAGGGAGGAGGCTGGTGGCTGCCATCCCCGCCTGGTCACTGCTCCGCAGAGCTGCGGTTCTCGCTGTGGTCCCGTTGCGTGGGGAGGATGTATCTTCAGAGCGTACATTTCCCCTGTGCAGTTAGTCTCTTCACTCTTCATTGTTTGTTTCAAGCAGTACTGTCCTCCTATGTTTTTGGATAGTCTCACCTCAACCTTAACAAGCAGCACGCCTGGCAGCATCATCACCTCCACCAGCCACCACGAGAGCAGCACGCACGTTAGCTCCTCGGGCCGGGCCGAGGCCGGCGTCATCACCAGCAGCGGCGGCAGCGCGCCCGACATCATCTCCCTGGACTGACCCTCGGGGCAGCACGGACCCCGCAGGCATTGCACACAGCTGCTGCTGCTCCTCTTCCCCCCACCCGGAATTCCAGCACCTCGGAGCTCACGCTGATATTTATTGAAAGGATTTCCCTCCTGGGAGAGTGGGGTGAATTTCGCTGATGCTCGGAAGAGAAGCGATAGGATGGTTTTTGGTTGGGCTTTTTGTTTTTCTTTCTCCTGCTTGTTGAATAGATGGTATAGAAAAGGCCCTTTTGAGAATACATGTTCAAGCTCTTAGTTTGTTCTGGGGATACTGACTTTCTGTTGTGTGGATTCCATAAGTGCTTTTTAATTTTGTTGTAAAATACAGCAATAATGTAAAAACAAATGAGTTTTTTTTTTTTTAATAAAGAAAAGCACTTACTTGCTCTAGAACAGCAGTTAGGAAAAAGGTGCAGAAGTGTAGGAATTAGTGAATTTGTAATATTTTCACTGGGGCCTGTAATAAACTTCATTAAGAGAATGAAGCTTTGAATAGCCATGACATGTGTTTTATGTCTTGTTCCCCACCTCCCCCTTACCTGGGGACATACAGGAAGCCTCTATAAATGGAGTTGTTGGGGGTTTTTTTCCTAGTTTCATGTTCCAAATGCAACAAGAGCCTAAGCTGTGACCTCTTCCTCTTTATGTTCTTTCAGCTAGGAAGGGGACAGACTATCTATGCAAACCCTGCATCACACAGTCTCTGTGCTGCCATGTTAAAATCGGGACACCTTGCCACCACCAAAAATTCCCGGTATACCTTGGAATGTACAACTGCTTTCTGTGGCTGCTGTAAGCAGACGAAATAGGAAAGACTTCCTCCAGTGCAGGAGTGTTTTCTATGATTTCCTGATTATGGTTTCTGTCTCCTCAGCAGCTCCTGTATTCCATGTGGACTGTAAGGGAGGCTTGGCTTTTTAGGAAATAGAAGCCATAGCTGCACAGTGTCCCCACCTAATTTTGAACTGTGTGTTTAGGGCTTAATGATGCTTTGCCCCACATTTCCTGGCCTCCTGATTGTTGCTTTTCTACTTCAAAGGGAACAATTTCCCCGTTTTACTCCTCTGATGACCGTGCTGCTTTGTTAGTGTGTATGCGGTGTCTGCCCACACACACCTGGGGATAACCTCAGCAGTACTGTATGTGGAAGAGGTTACAGACTAGGAAAACCAAGTCATTTCCATGGAGCTGGAATAATGGTATTGTCTATGTATGCTGAAATAACAGCTTTCTCAAGTGTTGCGTTTCTGTTCGGTAACTGTATTTGAGATTATTCCTTCCCTAATGACCAGATCTTACTTTTTTGCTAATTTTTTGTTCCTTTTTTCTTACCTCTTTAGTTGGATGTCTGGTGCTTTTTGCCTTCCAGTACTGTTACAGTATTTGAACCAAGTACATGGATGAGGTATATTGAAACAGGATGTTTTGTAATTTTTGTCTGCCCTGTACCCCTACCTTTAATGCTGCATTACTGTTCCTTATTGCCTTTTTTGTATGATTTTTCACGCAGTCTTGAGTTCACATGTTGGTCTTAATAGTGCCCCAATCTTTCTTTTTTCTTATCAGTTTAATATTTTGTACCTGTTAAGGATCAGTTTTTAGCATGATTTATTTCCAATAAAACCATGCTTGTTACAAAGTTTTTCTTGATGGCCTGCAGCAGATCAGTGCTTTCTGCATCACCATTGCACGTCGACTTGACCTGTAAGTAGAGTGTGGAAAGAAGTTCCAAGAGTAATTCTGAATAAAAGTTTGAAACTGGTCTCTGCTGAAAATGCTGTTTGTGCTCTTAATGTCAAACTCGAGTGTGACTGAACTGGCTGAGGAGATGAGAACATCTTGCATGTACATCAGGAAAGTGAAGTAAGGACAAGTGTCCTTAGGATGTGCTCTAAACCACTCAGGGTGTAATAAAGTACAGCTGCAATTTTGTAAATTACTCTGCCCCATGTAGCAGGCAGTAATTGGAGCTGAGGCAAGGTTGTGTTCTTCAAACCTTCCAGAGCCATGACAGCAGCAGTGCAAGCTGAAGGCATTTCAGCCTGGATTGTCACAGGCCATGGTGTGTGTGCTTTCCCTGCAGTGCCAGTTAAGTACAAGGCTTGTGTGACCCCTGAATCCTTTAACTCTGCTGAGGATGAGGGTGTACCAAGATGTTAGAGCAGTGCAGTGTCCCCTTCCATCCTGCTTCCACAAGAGAGCAAGGAATTTGTTGGGATGGGAGGGGAGGGGGTCAGGGCTGCAGCTGAGGTGGGGCCTGCACGGCTCCCGTGCTGCTCAGCCAAACTGGCCAGTGTAGCTAGGGGTGGCTTTGGTTTATTTCCCTTTCAGCAAATCCTAAAACACATCAGAATGTCTGTCCAAAAACTTCCAACAAGAAAAAACTTGGAGAAGAGGTAAGATACGATCTTGCCTGTTTGTTTCCCCTGAGAGAGTTGATGGTTGCTGCTTTGGGTGGACTGTATCAAATACACTGTGGAGCCAGCTGCAGAAGGGCAGTAAAGCTGCTGAGGTTAGCACACAAATCCCCCGCACTGCACAGATACCAGCATGCTGTGAAAGCCTTGCTCCACACACCGGCCTTCCCCTCACCCGTTCATTTACTATGATTTTCTCTGCAGTTTCTGGAAGTGAGCTAGCTGCTAAAATTCTAGTGACAGGAAGACTCTGCCTTCTTAAAGCCTCAGCCTGAACCGGCTTCTGATTTTCATACTTGCCATCACACAAAGCTGTCAGCCATAGAGGCAGGACTTTGCTGCCCAACGCCTCCACACCTGCTCCAGGAGATTGTGCACCCATCCAGCAGTGGGAACAGGCATTTCCTGAATTGGAAAATAGTGTGACACAGCCCCAGGACAGTGCCCATCCCTGTGCTGGCACTGCTGAGGCACTTCCCGTGCTGGGGACAGCTCTGGGCCCTCAGGACAAGAGAGACACTGAGGGGCTGGAGCGTGTCCAGGGCAGGGAACGGAGCTGGGAAGGGGCTGGAGCCCCAGGAGAGGCTGAGGGAGTTGGGAAGGGGCTGAGCCTGGAGCAAAGGAGGCTCAGGGGGGCCCTTGTGGCTCTGCACAGCTCTGACAGGAGGGGACAGCCGGGGGGGTCGGGCTGTGCTCCCAGGGAACAGGGACAGGAGGAGAGGGAACGGCCTCAGGCTGGGCCAGGGGAGGTTTAGGTTGGACATCAGGAAGAAATTCTTCACAGTTAAGTACAACGGGATTGGGCATGGGAATGGGCTGCCCAGGGAGGAGGTGTCACCACCCCAGGGGTGTTCAAGGAAAGAGGATGTGAACTCAGTGCCATGGTTTGGGTGACAAGGGGGTGGTGGGGTCACAGGTTGGGCTCAATGACCTCAGAGGGCTTTTCCAATCTAATTATTTCTGTGATTCTGAACTGCCAGCCTTTTGCTATCCATCCCCCAGAGCACAGAGGATTCCTGTTAGGAAATCAAAGAGCATATATTTTGTCTGAGAGGACAAAACCTGACCATTCAGCAAGAATTCCTGTGAGCAACAGTGACAGGAGGTGCTTGCTAGGTTAAAAATAATTGTGGTCTAGGCAAACTGTAAAGAACACCATTAGTCCTGGGTGGCTTTTTTTTTAAGTGGGTTTTTGACATAGGCAGGAGTGGTCACAGACAGCATACAGGCAACAACAACCACATAAGTCAAATTTGGATGTCATTTTTGTTTTTTCTAATTAGATGGTCATGTCACTGCCACAGTGTTAATACTGTGTATATTCAATGTGACAAATTAAAAATTTGCATTTCCTTCCTGGTTTTAAGAGGAAACTGTCAGGACAAAAGTAGCCAGTTTTGGGCAAAACTGGGCATCACACACCATGAAACAGATGTGATTACAACTTACCTAGGAAGTTATCCAGAGGTGGAACAAACTGCTTGAAGCCTTTGCCTTTACCTGTTTCAGTCACAACTTGCCAGGGATCTCCGTGCTGAATCTGCCAAAGATGCACCGGAAAAACCTGGCTGCCAGCATTGGATCTCAAACTGACAGTAAAATCTAGTGGGAAGGAAAAAAAAAATTAAAAAGGGATGAGCCAGCTACAGGAAAAAATAGGACTGGTTTGTTGTGAGTTTTTGCATAGACAAAACCCTAGAACACCCTGATGGTAGCTAGGAAACAGCTGCTTTCCAATTACTTCTTTGAAGCAGGTAAAAGTGAGGCAAACTCCCACTTGCAGAAAGATCTCATGTGACCAAGTTAATTGGCAATAAAAAGGCAAAAATTCAATTCAGATAGGCAGAATGGGATATGGAGAAAAAGGTGTTCCACTTGTCACAGGAACTGACCTGGTCAGCTTGAGCTCCTTGGGCTCTTACAAGCAGCCAGAAGTGTTAATTCAGTGTTCAGAAGCAGCCAAGGTGAGAAATGGAGTGCTTGCACCTGTCAGCAAAGGAACAGGACACAAAACAATGTGTTCAGTGACAGCCTGTCCTTTATCATGAACGTGTGCAGTGTGGCTCTGTTATTGTCAAAGCAATTACTGCAGAGAAGGTTCCAGAAGGGGAACAGGAACAAAGCCCTCAACACACTCAGCCAGGCTCGGGCCCTCCAGTGTGGGAAAGGCAGCAGGTACAGAGGGCTAAAAATTAAACCTGGGAAAAAAACCTCCTAAATACTCAAAACCAGCCAGGCAAGTGTGTAGATTTTTATTTCAAGAAGTTAGATTGCCAGTTTAGACTTTATAAGTTGGCCATCTCTCATTTCACCACTGATTGCTTAAGCAGGCACCACACTGATGCTTTGAAAGGAGCCCCCTCTGAAATAAAACATGGCATTTCTTGCAGGTTTTTTTCCATGTGAGGAGTGCCAAATGTGCCTGGTGAAGCCTCCCCAAGCCATAGGACACTCCAGGAGTGCTTTTTTAAAAAGGGAGGAGTGAAATGGGACTCACAAACAAAGCACAGTACCACAGGAAGGGCTCTGTACCACACTGAAAATTGTTTCAGTGGCAGCATAAGAAAGATCACATTATTTTAAAGGTAGCCTAAGGATTGGCAAGGGGGTATCCTGTCATGGAAGCTCCTTTGGCTGGCACAGTTTCCTCCTTTTAAAGCTTCAAATTTCTACTAAATTTTCTATTCTGCTGCTGCAGGTGACCAGCTCTTCCTCCCAGGCTTGCTGCAAAAGAAAATCTTTGCTTAAAATGATGGAAGCCCAACCTGAGAAGAAAAAGTCTGAGTGTGCAGGAGCTGCCACATCTTTCTGGCACCCTCTGCTGGCACCAAAGCCTGGACGAGCTGGGTGCCAGGAAAAAAGGAGTAAATTATGTGAACTGGAGATGCTCTGAACTGAGGATGTACAGGACAACAGGCTGACAAGCAGTCTGATAAATACTATACCAAAATAACCATCACCTTGGCTTAGAAATATCTCTACAGCTGCAAAACTCCACTGCTTTGCCAGGATAGGCCTCACGAGTCACAGAGGTGGAAAAAATTCTCCATTTTGCTCTTTTGTCCTTGCACTCACATCCTTTAGCCCTGATGGCCAAGACATTTTTTAAGCAGCTGGGCTGGTATATTACCTGCCCATCACCCAGCACTGTGGTCTGGAATTAATTTTTAAAGCAGGTTTTAAATATCCTGATTGACTTTAAGATAGTTAAGACAAATTGGTATGTGAAAAGCTGGGCTTAGTGATAAACAAATACTTTTAGGATGGAATGTATTTTCCAGGCTTTTTGTGGAAAAAATCAATTTACTAAGAAAATCCAGTTATACAAAGGCCAGAAGTTAATGTTTAAGCAGTTCAAAAAGAGTTTATTTTAGAAACCCTATTCTTTCTGCTCTTTCTGGTTTTTTAGGCTACCTATTGCTTGTTATCCTAAAGGTTTAATCACAGAAAGAAAGAAGTTACCTCCAAATGGTAACTTCCCCAGAGGAAAGGTAATTTATAAAGAACAATTTACCTACACACCTACATTTTGCTATTTCCGTTTAATCTTTTCATAACTTTAGAATAAAAAGCCTCCAGAATCACAGAATGAGGATGGTTTGGGTGGGAAGGGACCTTAAAGCTCATCCAGTGCCATCCCCTGGGCATGGATGGGCCATGTGCAGGGACACCTCCCACTGTCCCAGGCTGCTCCAAGCCCCATCCAGCCTGGCCTTGGGCACTGCCAGGGATCCAGGGGCAGCCACAGCTGCTCTGGGCACCCTGGGCCAGGGCCTGCCCACCCTCCCAGACAGCAATTCCTAATTCCCAAGAGCCCAAAATCTGTCCCTGCCCTCTGGCCCTGGCAAGCCATTCCCTGGCTGCTGTCCCTGCATGCCTTGTCCCCAGTGGCTGTGCAGCTCTGCTGGAGCCCCTGCAGGCCCTGGCAGGGGCTCTCAGGTGTCCCTGGAGCCTTCTCTTGTGCAGCTGAGCAGCCCCAGCTGTGCCAGGCTGGCTCCAGAGCAGAGGGGCTCCAGCCCTGGCAGCATCTCCGTGGCCTCCTCTGGAGTTATTCCAACAGGTCCAGGTTTTATGCTGGGCGCCGTAGAGGTGAACACAGGACTCCAGGTAGGAATACTGAGTCCAGCCCCTCTCCAAGTTTCTGCATTATTGATCTAAAGACATTATTCAGTGTTCAACATCAGAACAGAGCTATTGTGGTTTCCTGGAAGTGAGTGTGAAAACACATTTAGGCATCTGTCTGTTGCATCTCTGGTTTTGTCATAGTTAGGTTTACAGTTGGGTTTGATGATCTCAAGGGTCTCCTCCTCCTCAAATGATTCAATGATTTGGCAATTGCAGGCCCAAGTACAGGCTGGGTGCAGAGTGGATCAAGAGCAGCCCTGGGAGAAGGGAGAAGATGCTGGTTGGTGAGAGCTGGACCTGCCCCAGCCTGAACCCCCTGCCCTGGGCTGATCCCCCAGCGTGGGCAGCAGGGCAGGGGGGATCCTGAGAGCTGCACAGGGACTGGGGACAAGGCATGCAGGGACAGCAGCCAGGGAACATCTTCCCAGAGCCAGAGGGCAGGGACAGATTTTGGGCTCTTGGGAATTAGGAATTGTTCCCTGGGAGGGTGGGCAGGCCTTGGCCCAGGGTGCCCAGAGCAGCTGTGGCTGCCCCTGGATCCCTGGCAGTGCCCAAGGCCAGGCTGGATGGGGCTTGGAGCAGCCTGGGACAGTGGGAGGTGTCCCTGCCCATGGCACTGGATGAAGTTGAAGTTCCCTTCTGACCCAAACTACTCTCGGATTAGAGGAGAGCTCTGTCTCCTTTACAAAAAAATTAAGTGAGCTAGAATTTAATCCTAGCATTCCTCCATCATATTCCTGCTGATCTCAACCACGCATTCTCTGACTCTAAAATAAATACAATTTAGTTTACCAAACATCAGCACCCAGCATATAAAGACGTAAGCCAAACTTTGTGTGGTACCCCAAGGCTTTGTTGTTGCTTGTTTTCTCTTTGCAATACCCTGTTCAACACTGCCAGATTACTAATTATAACACAGAACACTTAATCTAAATCAATTTTAGGCAGTTTTGCTCATGGGTGCAGGAGGAGTGTTGTATTTTTGACAGCCCTTGTTATTGTGGGGATATTTTTTTTGCCCAAAGCAGCTTCACTGTCAGGTGATCCCTCACCTTCACTGTCAGGTGCACCGTGGTGCTTTTTGTGCTGGTACAGGGTAGGGCAGGTGAATGGTGATCCCCTGAAGCAAGGCATGTCCAGCAGGGAGCCATTGGCACATCCTGCATGGCCTAGGAATCCAAAATTCACACTGGAATTTAAACTTGTTTCAACAAACTTAACAACGAACATAAAAATAAACTTCTTAGATTCCACATGGAAGGCCTCACCTAGGGATTCATTTCAATTAAATTCAGTTTCATTCTTTTCAATTCATAAAGTCATGGCAGCCGTTTGAGATTTCCTTGTTACTACTTAAATCTTTTAAATCTTAAAGCTATGAGTAAAACACTTATTTAGAACAAGTGATTTGGACACAACTCTATGTTAGAATTGTTAGAAACCATCACTCATTGCATTCTGTTTTTCCTTGGGCTGGTGTCTTACATTCCAGCTAAAGGTTGGGATCTTGGATTATATTAAGCTCCTAAAAAAAAGCCATGAATGTCCTTCAAAATAGTACTGTACAGTACTAAAAATAAAAAGGTCAGTGGATAGCCATATTTTATGGTTGTATTTCCATATAGAGAATATTAAAAACAAACCCAAATGTTTTATTAAATCTCTGGCCACTTTTCACAGTGATGTGTTAGGATTTCCCTTCTCCAGTGAAGAGTTAAAGAAATTTACACATTCTCTGGGACCCCTTTTCCTGCAGGTATTAACAAATCTGAGGAGAACATGAGTTACAAAGGGAACTGGGCAGTTTCTTAATTTCTCTTCTCTTAGCATTTGCTGCTGCACCGAACGTGCTGATGTGCTTTCAGGCATTGCTCTTCCAGGGGCTGACTGGAATTCAATCTTTTTGAGTACACTGGAATCCGTGAGAGCCCACAGAAATCTCATTTTGGTTGCACAGACGCAGCATTTGCATCAGCATTGCACTGACACCACTGAGAAGAGGCAGGGAGGCAGTGCTGGTGTCTCTTTCTAGTATGAAATAAAAATTTCCCTCTTTTCTTAGACCAGGTGTGTGCTTTCTGTGCTGCACCACACTCACATCCTGTTATCTCCCTGGCAGACCCAGTGCTGTACATTCCCAGCACATTATTTCAGAATGTGGCTTTCCTGACATACAAATTTAGCACTGACCAGGTTGAAAAATGACAATTGAATATGTTATTGCGGGTAACAGACTGCTCAGATTCTTCTTCTGTCCCACAGTTTTCACAAGATGCTTTTTTTTTCTAATGTGTACAGAAAGTATGGACCTATTTTAGAAGAAGATTGGCTGTCCTAAGGGTTAACCTGCTAAACCAAAAAAAAGTCTATGCTTACCCTCTTGCAATCAAATCAAGACAAAATAGCGTTTTACCTTAAAGACAGGATCCAGAACTAGCTGGCAGAATGTCCTCAGCAACTTCTTTCCATCTGGGCAAGAGGCTGATTTGCTGAGTTTTCCAATTGCTGGATCAAAATATCTGAAGAAGAGGTTTATTTTTACTCATCCAGTTTGAACTCGTGGAGTATCCACTTCCCCTGCAAATTTCCACTCAGTTACTTTTAAAAGAAAGCTTTGCAAAGTTTCACATTTAAGCAGAGATTCAAATAACAGAAGGTGGCTAATTTCAGTATAGAATAACTGCTAAAAGTCTGTGGAGACAGACTTTGGCTTTTTGTTAATTTAGGCCTTTGATTGATTGATCGATCGATCGATTGATTGATTTTACTAAAAACACTTTGCATTTTTCCAGGTTGGACAGGGTTTGGAACGACCTGGTCTAGTGGGAGTGTCCCTGCCCTTGGCGGGGAGTTGGAATAGATGACTTTTAAGGTCTCTTCCTACCCAAACCATTCCAGGATTCTTTAATTTCTTGGCTTTTACAGGGAAACAGGCACTTAAAGTAACTTTGCTATCCAGAATTCTCCTAGTCCACCTTGATATCTCTAACTGCCCCTTGAAGCCTCACTAAAATAATTTAAAAAGAGAAATCCTGGAGGAACTTGTGAGCTACATGAGTCAAGGTAGGCCAATTTATTATAAGGCACCAGAAGACAAGGAAATACGTTGAGCTTTCACACCTGTATAAATCATTCTGTTAACAGCAAGCTGTGTACACAGCTAATAGCAAATTGAGCCTGTTGATTTGAACAATTTCAGGTTCATTAAATTCACACAAATACTCAGTGGAATGGTAAGACTGTGTTTGGTCCATAATCTTGTGTTTGTACATTAATTTTACCTGTGCAGGCCAATGAAATAATTTAGGTTCTGAAGCTGTGAGAGTGAATTTTTCTTTCTGCTATTACAGAGAAGAGAAGGCACACTCGGAATATCTGCACAAGAAATTTCCTTTCTCAGTGTCGCAGTTAAACACTCAGATGTTTAAATATTTTTGTTGCAGGAGTTCCAAACTCCCTCCAGGGGCTGCCTGTGGGAGCTCAGCTCAGCCGAAGCGCTTGCATGCACCGCTGACATCCTCAGAGTGTCACTGTGGTATCTCAGCATGGATCTATCTGCAGCCTTCCCTCTGCCTCCTTTCCACCCCAGAGCCTTCTCTCCATCTCTTCTGCTTCATTTCAAGCTCAACCGCAGCTCTGGAGCAAGAGTTTCCTTCCATACGGTGGGAATATTTATAGCAAAGGTTAAATTGAAACTTGAGAAATGCATTTGTAAGGGTCCAAGTAAGATCTGGAGGATTATAGCTTTGTGGTAAGTGTTGACTGAGTTGTTAGTGAACTTTCTCTGGCATTTAGAATAGAGGTGGCTCATTCCTGCCACACAGATGGAACTGGCCTGACTTAGGGATGGCTGAGACCCATGGAATGTAAGAATCAGAGTAAAATCCTAGCTCAGAGACCTTTGTTTCAGTAACTAGGTAAGCTGCAGTCAATTTTAGCTGTAAAACAAGCCAGTATGGGAGAATTCCATCTGAACAAATGGAAACAGCTCAAAACTGGTGAGAAATTTGGTCTTGTACCTTTTTGCTGAAAAAAAGTTATCTGAACCAATCCAGTTCTGATAATTCCTCACCTTCACAGCTGGAGCACCAGAGAAAACTTCCAGTTGACTTTGCTTTTTTATTTTACAGTTCTCATCTGCAACACCAGAAATACTGTTTGTCTTCCTATCCAACTATGCTTCCAGAGGTACCCAGCACGTTATCATATAATTACTGATAGAAAAACAGATCAGAACAGAGCAAATTAAATATCCCCTCATTCAGGAATAGCAGAAAGGCCATGTTTCTTGTTGTGCAAGACTGAAGCAGCAATGGGAGGCACAGAAAGCCAATCTTATGGATTTAAAGACCAGCAGCTCCCCTTCACAGTTTGTCCCAGGCAGATGTCTGACATTTGGGGTTTGAATGACACTGAGAAACCTCCTTGAGAATACACAATTTGTTACCAGAGCATGATCTGCCTTGTGAATTCTCCCATCCCTCCCAGCTGCTTTCACTCCCCAGTTGTTTGGTCTGAAATAACATCCCCAAAAGAAAGAATGAGGGACAATGAAGGAGGAAGGGGACTGAAGAATGACTCTGACCTGCATTAAATGTATGCAGTTATTTTGCTTCAAGGCTGGTGCTCTCAAAAACTTGGTTTCAACCACAGCAAAGTTTTTATATCTTCTTTATCATAATATCACTCGTTGGTCCAGTTTCACCTTCTCCATACGTGGGAGTGGTGACAGTGACATTTTCTACACCATTCTGGTAAAGTTCCTCCATCTCCAGCTGCAATCCCAGCAAGGAATGGTCCATTTTGTTCATCATCAGTATGGATTTGATGTGTACTGCATAGCCTGTCACAGAACTGTCTCTGTCTGTACACAAACCACTTAATAAAATATAATCATAATTAAAAATGATATTATATATGGGCAAGACCTCTAATCTGCTTGATAAGAGTGGTGAGTGGGAAAGTCAAACTGGTACCAAAACCATCATTTTCAGTTGTCTGTACTTCTCAAATGGAAGGAAAATAGAGGCAGGCGCCTCCACTCTCCAGGATTTTGCTGAAAGATCAATTTTATTTCTGCATTTCTACATTATTTCCTTCAATCCTACAAACATGTATTTACTGTACATTCAACCCACAGGTTGGACATGAAGTGCTACGATCTCCTAAGATAGAGGAAAGGCCATGGGCTAAAACTGCATGTCAGAATTCATATCATTCAAAGTTAAACTGTTAGAAAAACAAGCTTCCCCCATCAGTTGTGAATTTTTTTTCCCCTTAAGAAGATAAAAGTAAAATACACAGAGTTCTTTCCAGCTGAAGAGCATGTTTACCTGAAACAGTCAGTCACAACAGGGGCACCATCAGCGACAGGAGGGCTGCTGTGAATTCAGAGAAGAAATTGACATTTCCAGGGAAGCCAATTAAGTTAATAAGAAAACTCAAACCATCTCTGAACTGTCTGATGAAGGCCAAGGTGCTCTCTGAGAGTTTACAATTCCCAGAAATTGCCCTGTAAGAGTAGAAAATAAAAATAATGAATTAATAATGTTTCATTTTGTGCCGATTTTACAGGTTTCATTGGTTGGGCAATTACTGTGCCAACAGTTATGGTGGCAATACTTCTCCATATACTTTAATATTTCAATTCCTAGAGTTATTAGGATCTAAAACTCTGGTTTTTTGTAATTAATTTTTAATCTTATTCAAAACCACCACCCTAACCTTATAGTCACAGCATGACATCTCTGTGAGACACTTGTACATCAATGCTCCAATTCGCTTTAAAGTTTATTCACTTTAAAATTTTGCAGTTGCAGACCTCAAATATAGAGGAAATAACAAGGCACAGCCCTCCAGAGTACGAAATCCATGAAAAATGAAGGATACTACTAAGAAACTCTCCAAAAGCATCTTCCTCCATACTGAGGAGCAGGTAGGAATGGTGAGTGGGTACCAAATAAAAGCTCAGCCCCAAAACTGCTGAGATTTCACTCTGAGGACTGTGAGCTTCTGTTCTGTAGTGCAGAGCTTGAGGCACATGTCAAGTTAAAAAAGATCTGGCAAGAGGCAAGGCTTTCAGCAGAGCCCTCTTCTGTCTTCAGGTTTTAAAGAAAAAGACAGGAAGAGAAGACACAATCAGAATTTACGTAGATTCAATTATGACACATCTTTCTTGCTCTTTTTCTGTGTCTGAATCAGATTCCTCAAGCTCTGGCTGAAGAAATCGTGCTCTACACAACGAGGAGTCTGACAAGGTTGATTTGTTCTGCTCTACTGTGAAATTCACCCTCAGGAGGGAGGAAAAAAAAATAATGAAAAATCAGCTATTGCTTTCTTTCAAAGTATACAAATTATATGAAGTTTTATAGTTTTACTGTCATTAAATTCACAACCTAAAGAGGAAATGAGGTTGCTCATGATTTTAAGCTTAGTATTACAAATATCCATTCACATTTTTGGTGTGTTTGTGTGAGTACAAAGAACAGAGGCATAACTTAAAATACATCCCTGGTTTTGTACCACAAAATGTCAACCACCACCGAAAACGAAGAGCCCACTTGCAGAGAAGACAGAACAGCTCATCCCTTCCAAATGTTCCAGGAGGGTTTGGTGCTCACAGCTGAGAGCTGCAGCTCTCTCCAGAGCTCCATCCTTCTCCTCTCCTCTCCTCCCACCTCTGCTCCTCACCGTGCCAAGCCCTGCTCCCACTCCAGCTCCCCATCTCCCAGGATCTGAGCCCTCCCAGGTGAGCCCAGCCTCCAGCACACCCTGGCTCTCTTCCTTTTGGGGACAAAACACCAGATCTAGAAACTGGTGGTCCAGCTCAGCCAAAAACCTATTAAAAAATTAATAAGCCAAGATTTTTAGAGCCCCTTTAAAATTATACGCTGAAAGAAATAGTTCTTATTTCCATAACTCTTCTATCTCTTGCTAAGAGCATCTCCTCCCTTCCAGCTTGTAAAAAGAAAGGAAAGAAGAAATCTTGACCCCCAGAAGTGCTGGTATTTATCTGATAAGCACATGAGACACCTTAGCAAAGGCAGGTGAGATGTTTCTAATCTTGGCCTGTCTCAGTCTGTCACAAGCACCTTTAATTGGTTATTCCTGCAAATCCTCTTAATGCAGGAGGTGCTTCAGAGGGACAGGGAAAAGGACAGAAGTGGGAGGAAAAAATTACAGGGAATAGCAAACAAACAAGCACAGAAATCCCATGTTACAGCAGTGGTTTGTACTTGTTGATCAAGTGAAGAAAAATGCCCCATAAGAAACACCTAAATAGGTTCCTTGTCTGAGCTGGAGTCACAAATGACTGAAAAATCAAATTAAACACGCGTCTCTATTGCTACACCAACAAAAGTTTCCAACACAGCTGGAGTGCTAATGAGCACATCTTCCTCCAAGGATAAGATATTAATTTAAAATATCAACCAGCCCAGCTCAAAATATAATTAAATGTAAGAGACAAAACAGGGTTATTTTGTGCATAGACAGATTCATTGCAGAAATAAATTACTGCATGTTCTCTTACTAACTTTGGATCTTTAGTTCAATTTTTTTTAATTGTATGTTTTCTCAGAAATTGGTTCTCATTAAAATCTTCAAGTTCTGTTTGGAAATGAGAAATATCTAAGCAGCAGCTTGGCTTCTTCACCCCAAAATGTGTTATTTCCTCATAGTTCTTTTCATCTATAGCTTCTTTCCTACTTAAAAGTCTGTAGAAAACAAGCCACCAACCCCTCCCTCTTTTGCCACCAAGAGAAACTTAGTATTAACAAGACCATTTTTATTGTATGTTTACACTTTTGTCAGTGATCCACCTCATATGAAGGTTCCTCATTTCTGAATTTGACTCAGTGGTTTATTCTTCAGCTTAATGAAGAAACAATTATATTCCTTTTCCATAAAGTTCTACAGTGTCCTGGCACCCAAAGTCTCACTCACAGCAACACTTACATACTTCTTCTGAACTTTGAACTATTTATCTCTTCTCTTTCTTTTCCATTTACAGATGGCACCACCACTCTTCTACTTTTATAGTTTCCCTGTTTTTTAAGTTGTGCGGTGCTAAAATAATATAAAATCAAGACTCTTAGCTAGAATTATGTATAGTTCCAGAAGGTTGCTATGTACACTTGTTTCATAATGTAAATAAATACCTAAGTGTTGAAAAATGCTCTCTACCTGCTCTTTGTTTTTCCTAATTTTACACTTCCGTGATGGTACAACAGAAATTTGTGCCAGATAAATATTTAGCTAGCAAAGATAATTGCTATTTTTAATTTGCTTTAAGTTTCCACCACATTTATTTGCACAGGCCACACTGTGGTTTTCTTTTGGGATAAGGAACAGAGATGGCCACAGATGTTTATTTTTATTTCATATTTTAAGCCTTCTATAAATGTCCGTTTGCACTAATTCTAAATGTAAACATCATGGGCATATTATTTCAACAGGACTGGTTGTTACCCTGCGGCAGGAACTTCAGGATTATGTATCAATAAATGCTGTCCACTTCCAAACATTTTATTTACCACTTCATTTACACAGATTCCAGAACAGGCCTGGATATGTGTGCTACTCTGTAAGAGAGAAAAGCAGGAACAGCACTGGTTTTTTGGTCTTAAATACAATTGAAAACACATATTCAGATGAAAAATTAACAGCGACTTTAATTTTAAGTGATTCTAATTGAAGAGCTGTTACAGAATTTCTGTTCTGCTGTGTCAGTCAGCAACCAGATCAAAGGTACCTTGCCATGAGATGCTTGCTGCAGAGGGGTTATGATCCTTAACCAGCAAGCAAGAAATTATTGAGGTGAAAGCAGTATCTATAGAAAAGAGAAATATCACCACTTTATTAAAAACAGAACTTCACTTTTTTCCCAAAACTTCCAAGTTTCTTGGTCAGTATGTGCAGAAAATTACCTTCCTTCCTTTTAACTTCTATCTGACATTTCTGGGGTATCTCACATTGCAATGCTGCCAGTAATGCTTCCAGACTAGACTTCTTCTGCAAGGCATCTCTTCTTCTTAAAGGTGATGAAATTCTTATTGTATTGAACAATTACATGATTCACCTCAGAAATAAATATCCTGAAAGCCAAAGAAAAATGGGAGCACTTACAAAAGCTGACATGGGTAACTGAACGTCCATTTCAATAAAAAGTAACATTAATAAAAAGAAAGACTACAAGAATTTGAGAAAAAAAATTTAAGAAGGGAAAGAATTTTAATAGCATTTATTCTTAAGAAATGCAAAGGTGTGCAAGCATCTGTTTTTTCACTGGTTCACTAGAATAAAAAAAAGCTCAGAATGAGGGAAACATATTATGAGAACTGCAGTGATTTAAGACTCAGAGAATCAGAGAACCCCAGAATGGTTTGGGTTGAAAGGGACTTTAAAGATAATCCAGTCCAAACCCCCACCACGCACAGGGATACCTTCCACTATCCCACGTTTCTCCAAGCCCTGTCCAACCTGGCCTTGGACACTTCCAAGAATCCAGGGGCAGCCACAGCTGCTCTGTTCAGCATGGACTGACAGCGGGAAGGAGCTTTCCTTTGCTTTTAGTTAGTTTTTAGCTAGCTGAGGCAGAGAAATTCCCTGGACTGTGTTTTTTCTTCTTCTTGGAACTTTCTCAAACCTGCTCTGGAGTGAAGACCCAGAAGAACACCAGGAGCTCACACCTGTGGCCCACTGGAGCCTGGGACACAGCACTTTCCAGCACAGGAGGGACTGATAAGAGACTCAGCAAGCTGAGCTACACCCCAGGAAAAGGACTTTCTAAAATTGCCATCTCTTCAAAACAGCAAGAGGCTTTGTTGCTTAATATTAATCCTTTATGCTTGTAAATAGTTTGCTTGCTAAATAAACAGTTTTTTCCACTTTTCTCCAAGGAAATCTTTTCCTGAATCAGCTGGGGGATGGGCCACTTGCATCTGCTTTCTAGAGAGATCCCTTTGGAAGTTTCCTACCAAATTCACTCTAAACCAGGACAAGAGCCTTTCCATGATATCCCTGACACAACTCCATGCTGTGGTGTTCCAAGGGTCCCCCCTTGCAGTGGGTTTTCCCTCTGAGGATGTTTAATTTTGATTCCTGGCTTGGAGCAGGTAGTCAGTGCCATAATCCCCCATTAGTTACCTTTAAAAATGAGTTAAATGACTGATCAGTTCTCTGTTGGAATGCAGGGATGACACCAAGTCCCATTAAAAATAACTTGCTGTCATGGAAGGCACTAAAGTAATAACAGCACTTCATGTTTCTAATAGAGACTTTCATCCAAAAATGCCTTTTAGAAATATTAGGTAATTAAATTGTCAAGTACAGAGTGAGTGTGTGAATGGCTTCACTGAAAAGCTCCAACTTCAGGGACCAAGCTTAAGGGAACATTTATACAGGAATACTTCCTAAGAACTGAAGGTCAGGAAAGATGAATATCATATCAAGCACATTATTATATACTAAGGACTATGGATGGGATAAGTGGTTGTATCAGCCCTACAGAATGAAAGGTCCTTTTTAATAGGACCTGTCAGCCTTGGGCATTGAAAAATGCTGCTGTAGCTTTCCACAGAGCTGCCAAAGGAGAACTTGCAGGACTTGGCTCAACTGGATGAAGCTTAATACGATTACATAAGTTTAAGATAACAAAATACCAAGAGTACACATTCAGAGAGGGTCAGAATGTGGGAATGTGGAAATTCTGGCCTGCAGCGTCAGAATTTTTTTTTAATTAAACAGCAATTTCAGTGGTCATAAATGCTCAGCCTGGAGTCCAAAATTACATGTTGCCTCAAGGGCATTGTTCATTTTATTAAAAATCAGGTATTAGTTGCACTGTGCTCCTCAAAGTAGTGCCATAAGAGAGGGAAAGCTGGATCTGAGAGCTCCAAACTTTCTTTGGCCAGACAATTAACAACTTCACGTTGAGCAGGCTGTCAGCCCAGTGTGTTTGGTGCCTTGTCAGCACCTGTACTCAAGATAAAATAATCTAAATAACCAAAGTCCTTTACCTGGCCAAGAAAGAGAAAGGCTCCTTTGTTCATCTCCTTCCCCTGGACAAGAGAAAATGTTCACAAGACGCTTCTCTGCCAAGCCTTACCTGCCCAAAGGCACATTTCTCTTTCAGCTTATCTTTGAGGGTTTATGAAGCAGATATGAAATAGCTTCCTTTAAACAAGCAGGTTGTGTCACAGCAGAGGGAAACTGCTGTTGTTTTGTTCTGAAGAGCTGAGCAGCACTTGTAAGGGCCCTGCTTGTGCAGTCTGAACTTCAGCTCTGTGCACAGTTCTTTGTCAGCATGAATGGTTTTTTCTGAAGACTTGATGTCTGGTAACAAAACCAGCTTTTCCTTGGGTCTGTGTGCATTTAAGTACACAATTTTTGAACTATTTTGCTGAGCTGGTGCTCAAACACAGTCCTGTACATATAACTGAAATTTATTTTCCTCTGCCTTTTATTCCTTTCCAATTTATGCCATTCTGTGCAGGAAAACAAAGCTTAGAGAAGTGTTGAAAAATTTCCAGGTTCCTGGAAAAAACCACCCAGTGTACACTGGCATGACATTTTCATGGGCATTTTATTCTTTGTATGACCTCAATTCCATTTAAAAATGACAACTCTTCCACAAATTGTCTTTCAGGTTGTTCCCTACCTACAAAAACCTTCTTACAGGTGCTAACCATTCCACTTCCCACATTTGGGTTGTTTTTTTTTTTGGTTTTTTTTTTTTTTTTTTTTTTTTTTTTTTTTTTGCTAGATGCATGGTCTTTTGTGTTTCTGGAGCAATTACTGTCCTTATTCTCTCCTCCACAGCATTGCCTTCAGCCTTGGATGTGGAGAGTGCTGTACTGAACCCCCTCCTGGCTGTATCTTCAATCAATATAATCATGTAAATTGTTCCTGAAGAATGAAAGAGCTGTGTGCAATTCAGCACACATTTTAAAGGCAGAAGGGAAATTGAAGAGACATTATTTTTGTGCTTGCCTTCTGCCAGACTTGATTTCTTTAATATGCTGGGGTTTGCTTAGGAGGAGAGGCTAAAATGATTCTGTGTAAGTGATCAATTGTTCTGTGTTTAGAGCACTGTAAATAAGAGCAGGCCAGCAATTCTAGAGGATTGGAAAATGTTGAAAAAAGAGGTTTGTCAAAGAGTAGCTGAGGCTTCTTGAGGAGAAGTTGGTTCAAACTGCACCCAGTATTTTATCACCATTGTACAGAGGGTACAAAGACCCAGAGCCCTTATTCAATAACATTTATTGGAACAGTTAAAAAATTGCTTGCTAGTTACCCCATGTGTGGCAGGAGATGCCATGATGGAACAGGGGGAGACATTTCCTGTGTCCAGTGTTTCTCAGAGTTTTAATCCATTTTAACTCCCCCTGTTTTGCCCTGGATCCACCCTTCCTCATGCATACATTCAGATTTTTCCTCTGCATTTCATTTTGGTCTAGGTTTTACTTTCTATTCATTTCAGACAGATAGATTTTCCTGCTTTGTAGTGCATGGAGTACTCAGTTTTGCACGCCTTGTCTATTCAAATAAATTTTGGTAACATTCAGTGGCTTGGAGGATGGGTGTTTCTGAAGTTTATCGGTACATGGGCTTGTGTGGACAGGCAGGACCCTCCCTGGCTATCACCCAGAGTAGCCAAGCAGAAGACAACTCAATTATCATTACTCTGTAGTTTCCACATCAGTGCTGCCTCAGATCTTGAGAATTCCAAGTAGATCTGAAGAGCTCAACCCTGCCTTCACCTGCTTGTACACAGGTGACTTTGCCCTGAACAATTCAAATTCAAACCCTCCCTGGATAAAAATGGCACACCCTTAGCTTAAAACATATTTTATTCTGTAAATCAAATGCATTGACTTAAATATTTTCTCACTTGCAGTATTTTTTTCATTTGCATTACTGAAGCACTGCAGTTGACAAAGATCAATCTGCAGCCTTTTTATTTTATTTACCAATTGTATTTCTCTATACCTACAACTAACAACTCTGAGGGATCCTCTGAAGACAGAAGGTTTGTCCACATTTCAGTATATTACCTGTTTGTATTTCTAGTTATGATGCATAAGAACTAAAAACCTCATAACTTTATTACACTTAGAGTCAATCTACAACAAAACATTTTACTTTTTGAAGATACATGATGGGGGCAACAGCTTCTCTTCAGCTGGTAATTCACATGCTGTCAGGGAGCAATCATGCATGTTTCTCATCAAGGAAGTGCTGTCTCTCAAAATACTGAAACTATTTACCTTAAAAATACCCAAAATAGTATTGTAAATCTTCTGCTTTACAACACCTCTGTGGGAATAAAATGATGGACAAGTTCATGGGAACAAAAAGGTACCTGACCAACACAGTTAGAAAATTGCATAACTGATGCCAGTAAAAGAACACAGCAGAAAATGTCTAAAATGTTTGATTTTCAGGAGTGGGAAAAGAAAATTGTAATAGCTGTAAATTGGAGTTTTTTGGCTTAATAATCTTTGAAAAACAGATAATTTAAATCCTGAGCATTTGGGCCTTTCCAGGATAACACTGAAAGTTTTCCTAATATGTAACCATAATTTTTTTTTTTTTTTCCTTTTTGGAAATCTGTTACCTCAAGCTGCAAGTTTTCGAACCTCTGAGCATGGAACTTAAAATAATTTTGATAATCAGAGTTATATAGTCATAGATTAAATGTGACTTTACCTTTTCTTTCCCTAGCAGAGGCTTTTTCCTAAAAGCTCACCAGTCCTTTAAAGGTATTAATCAAAAAGCTGGTTAATTATTTTGCTGGGTTTTTTTGATGAACCTTTTTTGGGTTTTTTTGATGAACCTTTTTTAAAATTATGCATTGGTTACAGTCAAGCAATCTCCTTGGATTTTGCCTTCACTTCAGAATCACCTCTGTCCACCTCACAAAATATGAGGCATTTGACAGGGATATCTTCCTTGGAGACCTTACTTAGGGATGGAGAGGACAGGCACTTCAGGAAGGCATTTCAGCTTCTTGCTTGTCTGTGATGTGTTGTGACTGAATGACAAGAAAGATGTGCCACATGATATTATTTCTGCTCCTTCACTGGATGCTGTGTGAGAACATCTGATATTAATTCTAACACATAAAAGCACATATGATCTTCAAAAGGGCTGCGTTTACTCAGTTCTCCTTAAATCAGTGGGATTGCTCTTGTCATTTTAAGCAGTTTGCCCCCAAATGACTGTTTTTGAAAGCTGTAAGAAAAAGAGTGCTAAGCAAAGATAATTATGTGTCAATTTGAAATGGACTGTGTGATCATTTCTGCTAGTGAAACACACTTGCTTGTCTGCCTGGACCAAATGAATGAGTAGGTAACTCACCCAAGCTTATTTAGGGTTTAGGGCTGGCCTCATTAAAAGGCATCTCAGTACATTTGGGAAATAAATGGAAGATATTACTGAAAATTTACATAATTTCTTTGCCAAAAGGTCCCTGCTTGTGAATGAAATTAATAATGCTTCCTTATCTTAAAATAATTTATTATTATAATATATTTTACAATTATGCATGATTATTTTTAATTATAATATTCAATATGGTGAAATGGATGTAGAAGTAGTTCTGTGTTATCAAAGATTCAAAAGGGATACATTTTAGTGTTCATTCAATTCTGGTTTCAAAAGACAGTGGAAAAGAAGGGAAAGCACAAGGAATTAAGTGTTTTTCTGCTTCAGGAAGGATGCAGGCAGATTTCCTACGGTGTATTGAATAAGAGCTACCACTCTGCCTTTGATATATTGGGAACATAAGCCAAATTGCACTGGGAAGGTCACAACTGTTTATTGGGAGCAGGATGTGTTCTGTGATGGATTGAAAGGAGCCGTGTGGGCCAAAATGGCCGGGCAGGGAGCCTGTCCTGAGCAAGGCCCATCAGGGCTCAGCAGGAATCCAGGATGCTCCACCAGGAATGAGCAGTCACAGGGGAATCCTCATGCACAGGGCTGGAAGTATCCAAGGAATTTGTGAGTCTTTTTTTTTCAGGAAATGAAGAGATTAAGAGTGAAAGCTCCCAGCCTGAGCCAGGCCCAGCAGCCATGTTCCCTCTGCTCACGGAAGGCATGGAGGGGCTGGAGCGTGTCCAGGGCAGGGAACGGAGCTGGGAAGAGGCTGGAGTCCCAGGAGAGGCTGAGGGAGCTGGGAAGGGGCTGAGCCTGGAGCAAAGGAGGCTCAGGGGGGACCTTGTGGCTCTGCACAGCTCCTGACAGGAGGGGACAGCCGGAGGGGTCGGGCTGTGCTCCCAGGGAACAGGGACAGGAGCAGAGGGAACGACCTCAGGCTGGGCCTGGGCAGGCTCAGGTTGGACATCAGGAGCAATTCCTTCATGGAAAGTCTTGTTAAACATCGGAAGGGGCTGCCCAGGGAGGTGTTGGAGTCCCCATGCCTGGAAGGATGGGGATATCCAAGGAAGGCCTGGACATCTCTGGTCTGGTGACAAGGTGGGCATTGGGCACAGTTGGGACTCCATGGTCTTGGAGGTCTGCCAACCTGAATGATTCTGTGACTCAGTGGTAAAACAACTGTGACCATTTTAAAATCTGTGACGGAGGAGTAGTCACTTGGAAGCCCAGTTGGATCAGCTGCCTGGGGCAATCTCTGGTCACAGCCTGTTAAGGCAGATGTGCCTCTTTGAGGCAGGGGATGTCACAGGGCTACGTTTGGGGTGACCAGAGGAAGGGCAACCTCACTAAAGGGAGGTGGAACAACCCTTCACAATTACATTAATCAAGGCTGGTGAAATAAATACAGAGTTTCACCGTATTCCTCTCATACCCAGTGGTGGTATGGGGAGGTGAGACTTGTAATAATCAACTTTATGTAGGTTTTCTTTTTAAATATAGCCCTCTTCTAGCAGAAGCGATCAACATACCTCTTTCAGAGCTACTGTGAAAGGAGGTGAAAAGCATTACTGCTACAATAAAATCACTGTTAAAATATTTCTACTTACCCGAGTGATGAGAGGGTAGTTATAAGAGCTTTTTGTGTGGTTTCTTATTCTTACATCTTAAACATAACTACTGTTTCCCTTGCCCAGCAGCAGTTATGAGTAGGTTTCCATAATGTTGAATGTGCTCTCAGTAAAAAAATGGCATTTTAAGACTGACTGTAATTAGGGGTAAAAGTGACACTTGCAGTGCTGAATGTTTGCTCCTGGTCAGTTCTTTGTGAAGCACTGTTTTTCATTTCACAGGCAGAAGGATGATTTTTGTAAAGTCACACTTCCAAGACAATTTTTAGCATCCCTGCCATAGCTGTGAGGCACCAGGTTTCTGCAGAGCAGGCAATTTTTTCAGTGATGCATAAGCCAAAGTAGTATCCAAGCCTGGCCTTCAAATTTTCATTTGGTCACAATACCAACCAGTCAATGGACCTGTTTTTGTCATTAGTGGGAAGAGATAGGAAGATTTTTTTCATCCTTGGACTGAGCATGTTTCATAATCAAATGTTCCTTTAAAGCTGGGAAATAACATTAACATTAGGAAAATTAAAAAAAGAAAAAGGAACATTTTCTCTCCTAGGCACTGCCATATGTCTTTCCAGGTGGAAATACAACAGGGTGCAGTAAGGCAAGGATTGTGCGGGGCCCCTGTTGTGCTTGGCTGTTGGAAAGCATATGGTGCAATAATGTTCCAGCTCTGACTGTGAATTTTCCTTCTCTTGTCTTCTCTGGCAAATATGATTGTTCTGATGTGTGTTCAGCTTTTCTGTTTGTGGCTAGGAATAGTGTGCTCCTCCATCTTCAAATCTACCTGTAAGATCAGATTCCACTTCAGAGAAAACCCCAGAAGAAAAAGAGAAAAGGTATGAAAATTTTCTCACTGGTTGTTTGGACCACTTTTACAATGTTGAAGAGTTTGCAGAGACTTGGATTTCACCAGCCTTCATGGAGACTTTAGGATACTGAAGTTCCAGAAGGAACATTTCTTCATCATGAAAGAAAACACTGCTGGTCCTCAGGCAGTTTTCATGCCCTTGCAATAACACCGAGCTGCAGTTGGTTTGGTCTTAGCATTTCCTTCCTTCCCTTGGAGTTGATTGCTCAGGAAGCATTGCATTTTGCAATTCATTATTTGTTGTTCAAGTTTCTCAGCACACTCTTCAGGCTGTGATGATGCTGCTGAAGTTTTAGCACCACCTGAGTGTCTGTCATCCTGCTCCCCTCTGCTTGGCCAGGCATGCCCAGAAATGCACAGTGAACTTCTGCATCCCCAGGGCCTGAATTTCTGTGGAATGTGGTGAAATGCTTTGGACACGTGTGTAATCAGAGATTATGGCAAAAAGCAGAAGCAGTTGTATTTGTTTCAGTCTCCTACCTCAGTATCAGGTCAGCTCACAGACAGTTTCTGAGGAAGGCTGCTGCTCATGGCTTCTGAGGAAAAAGGCATAAATCTTGGGCTCGTGGCAGTTTTGAAATAAGAAACTCATGCAGGGAAGTTCTTCTGGAATCATGAGCAGTTTAATGACTGCCTTCTACTCTGAAGATAGAGGGGGCTACATCTCTCCAAAAATTATCTCTAGAGCTCCTACTTCTATTGTAACTGTGGGCAATTCCATTGAGCAGTTCTTTTAAAAAATCCTATTAGGCTATTGCCCCCTGTGATTTCTGTCTGCAGAAAATCCCTTGGAGCAAAATGAACTTCTCACAAAGTTCCCTGCATGGAGGGTATTTCTACACTAGGTTTCCACCCTGTGGTACCCAAACATTTAGAAGTCTCAAGTTATGTTTGGCAGCAGGGCTGAAAGGAAATTGTGGATGCCTGTTTGGGCAAGGCTGAACTGCCAGCTTTGCAGTCTAGTTGTAGAACGGCTGTGACAGGCCTAAAATACTGAGTTGTTCACTAAGCTCCTAAAAACTAGCTGTGCCTCCATCTCGCTTCTTCCTTTACTTCTCTTACCTTATCTCCTTCACGTCTGCTGTCCCCAGGGGATAAAAATGCACAGTAATGGAAACTGACTCAAACTCACAAAACAAAGAGAGGTGCAAAGCAAATATTGCAGGTTCTCTTATTGATTGCAATCCAAGTTGTACTTCCAGGCAAGTGACTTGTGAGTGTCACCCCTTGTCAGTGGAGCACATGGAGTACCCATCATATTGTTTATCTGCCCTGCTGCAGTTGTGCCTCTGTATGGTGGTTGAAGAATTTGGGTTTCATCATCATCATCATCATCATCATCATCATCATCATCATCATCATCATCATCATCATTATCACCACTATGTTCTTGACAGAAAGATTTCTTTTATTTCTTAAATGTTGAGCGGAGCAGAGCTGGCAATGTCTGTGACAATGTCATTTGTGGCATTAGAAGAAAAGTGACAGCATCATCTTGCTTTCCCAGTGTGTGCTCCATTAGCACTTTCCATGTGCTGAGTGTTTATTGTATTTTGTGTTTTAATGTTTTTTCTTTGGGGTCAGGGTGCTGCTCCACAACCAGAGCAAAAGAAGGCATCAAGGTTTTCTGAAGGTGACAGTGGACACAGCTGTGTTGACAGCAATATCCCTTGGAAGCAGTATGATCTCATTTTCTCCCTGCTCAGAAGCACCAGATCTCTTCAGTAGCCTGTGCATGCACATTTACAGCATTTCTGAAGCCAATGCCTTTTGATCTGCTTTGTTTCCTTGGGATAAAACTCTCTGTGAGTTCTCACTCCGGAGATACTCAGTTTGAACTTGCCACTTCTCCTTGATCCTCGGGACTGGGTGAAAATGTTGTTCTCCCTTTCTTTTTACTGCCTTTTCTGTGTGAGGAAACAAAATTTTATTCCTCCTATTCCTGTATATCCCATTGAATCCTGCAAATATATCTCATCTGAGATTTCTGAAAGCTGGAATATGGTATAACCATTAATTTCACTGAGTTAGAGTCCAGATTTAGTGGTGGATTTAAACGGAGTGAGTTGTTCAGAGGTTGGAAAAAGCATTCTCCAGCTGCTTTTTAAGTCAAGTAAGCTGCTAAATTATTACAGAATTGCAAAGGTCTGGTACAGAATTGCAGAGATCTGGCACAGAATTGTACAAGAAAGGGTGTAGTCCTGCAATGTAAATTCTCTTCCACAATCTGATCTGCATGAATGTCTGTAATCAAGCTCACACATTCATCCAGCTTTAAAACTTCAAACGCAATTTGAGGTGCAAAATGTGATGTAGAGTTGATAAGGCAGGGACATTTCTCCAGAAGTCATCAGCAATCTGCTGTGAGTGCTCAGTCTCACTGCAGATCTGCACCCGAGGCTTTTTGCAGGAGCAGAAAACTGCTTTGTGCAGTGTGTTAAACAAACAGCAGCAGTCAGTCCTGGCCTCAATCAGATACTAAGCTAATAACCCAGATTCTGAAAATTTTAACCTGTTTTGTGTTGCCACTATACATACCTGAGTGGCCCCAAACAGGTCAGTGTTTGAATCAAGTTACTCATGAGGAGATTTGCATGATTTCCCTGTAGATTCAGCATTTAACTAAAACTTATGCAGGTAATTTCTTGATTTTTTTCACCAGCAGCCCCTTCCACCCCTTGGGTTTTTTTCCTTTTGTTTGTTTGTTTGGTTGGTTGGTTGGTTTTTGGGATTTTTTGGGGTTTTTTTTCTTCTTTTTAGCACTCATGCACATAAAAAAAGTTGCATAGATTAAAAATTTTAGGTTTAGAATCATGCTATTTTGAGAGAAATAATGCCCTTTAAAAGTGGTCTAAATGTTTCTTATGGATATAGAAACAAAGTCTGATCGAAGAAATGCTCCTTTGAGAAGTTTTATTGACTCCAGGGGATTTCAGTCCCACTGGAGTAACTGAGAGATCTGTTTCTAGAAAAGGAAAGGGATTTAGCTCAAGAAAGAGGCTTCCCTCCACACAAACAGCTGTTTCTTGTCACATAAGAGAGAAAAGCTGCAAAAGAAATGGGGCATCAAGCACAGAGTGAATAAAACTGCCGCTTCTCTGCAAACATCCCTTGCAAAGTCTGGAGCATAGGAGGGTTTTCCAGCTCATGATGCAAGAGCCGTGGGCTGGGCTGAAACTTGACATCAGGAGGAAGCTGAAATCCAGCATTGGTGGAAGCTGCCTGTGATGCAGAGGTGAAGGCTGGATCTGGCTCGACGATCCGGGAGGGAAGAGGGGCACAGCCCATGATCCGAAGAGCCAGAGAAGCAGGAGGAGCCCCTGAGTGGCAGTGGAGGAGAAACACAGAGAAAGGGGCAGCCTGGCAAAATAGGCGGGCAGCCTCAGCATGTGTGGAAGGTAAATAAGCAGTCACAGTAAAATAAGGGGCAATTTCATTGCAAAGGGCCACGTTGCTGCTGCTCTCCTAGTCTGACTGGATTTCTTGCAGAGGGTATGTGCTGTTCTCTGCTCGGCACGTTTCAGATCCATTCCCACGAGTCTTACGGGAAACTTGGCTCCACAGCCATCCGCATTAATCTGAAAGCTGGGTTAAAAACTGTGAGTCAACTCCAAACACAAAGGAATTAAGTTTTTTCAAATGGTAATTTTTCTCTCTAAAGCAAAATACCCTTGTTATGTCAGGAAGTGGGTGTTCAGAGGCAGGCATGGCACATCTCTAAGATGCATGTGTGCTATGGGAGGGGGAATTGAAAGCTAAAGATCTCTTGCAATTACGTGCAGAACTTCACCGTGGACTTTAGATTGCTTCCTTTAGATGAGCTACCAAGCTGCTAACACCTGCAGGTAACTGAGTTGCCACAAAAAACTCGGAGTACTTGAATATTCTAATAATAATTTCATATATTAAGAGAATGGTGTGAAATTGTAGAAGTAGGAAATAAAGAGGGATCATAATGGAGACTGGCTGTGTGATGAAGTGTAAACAAATCAGAAGTCAAATTAAGTCCTATTTAATCTGACTCAGAGCTGATTTGCCTCAACATGATTTCTGTGGGGTTGTAGGGTGTTTTCTCCTCTGCTACCTAAATAGAATTTGAGCACTGTGCAGATGCTGCCAAGTTAATCAAAGAAATGTTCATTTGAGCACGAGCATGAGTTTTCAGGGATGAGTGCTCCGGGTGTTTGCTGAGGCTGCAGGTCATGCAGTGCCCCATGAAAACAAATAGCAGGCAGGTGATCCCGCGTCGGGTGGAGACGGGAGGAAAAGGAACTCTTGTCCTGGCACCTGACCCCACAAATGCGACACTGGCTCTGTTCTTGGAGAAAGAGATTTAAGATGTTGTTCTCTGGTTTCAAGTAAATAGCTTATCTAGGATCTATTATCCACTTTCCACCAGTTTGCTGGGAGATTGCAGTAATAAATCTCTCCATCATGTGCAGGGGAGGCTGATAGCAGCACTGCACCTCTCTGCCATTACACGCTCTAATTGCATGCAAGGTTTGCAAGGGGGCAGAGACATCATGGAACAGAGAGAAACACAAAAGCCAGGATTAAAAAAAAAACCCACAAAAATACACAACCCCAAAACCAAGATGGACAAGGAGCTGATCAGATGAAACACAACAGACAAAATGCAGCTTGTTTCATGGGCAAAAAGAGAATACTCAGCTATCCCTGCAAGTGTGTCAGAAGCCACAAACAGAGGCTGCAGTAATTGCAATTAATTGCACTCCAGAGGGATGATGCAGCACCCACGGCCTATTACAGCTTTATTTTGAAGAACAAAATGACTCCCCAGCCACCCACTGGCCCTGTGCTCAGCACTGTTTGCCAGGAGGGTTATGCACATAGCTCCCTTCTCAAAAGACTTTTCCACAGGTACATCAGTTTGAAGGATTTGACGGACTAGTTATTTGTATTATTTTATATTAACAGTAACCAAACAAGTAGATTTTTTGCTCAAAAATTATCCAAATTTCAGACAGAGACCAAATAAGCTTGCTTTAAAATCAAGGTACAGAAGCACCTAAACCTGTTTCTAGAGTATTTCTGGAGCATATAAATATGTGTATGAATTGTGGTTTTGAAAGACTGCAACTATTTTGGATTAAACTGTTTAAGGAACACAGGGATTTTTGACCACCAGTCTTAGTTTCCTCCAAATCTAAATCTCTGCTTTTACAGAGTGATTTTAATCTTGGCTGTTATTATGTTTACTTTAATATTAACTTATTTTTAGGAGTTAACTTCATATTTCAGGTGTAAGTGTTTTTTAAAGTATTGAAAATTGGCAGTGTTTTCTTGTCAGAAAAAATTATAAAATGGGAATAGTCAGTATTTGCATTTATATAGCATCTTCCTTCATAGGATATGGAAGTGCTTTGAAAATTCCAAGTTGCCCAAGATGAAAAGGTTTTGTGATAGCTACAGATCTATCACTGACTATAGTGAATGCAATGAAGTAGGTGCACCCAGGAGCCTCAGACCTCCAGGATTTACATGGAAATAAACCTTGGAAAAATGGAAAGCAGCCTGTCTCATTAAATAAGTCAACTGTTCATTCTCTGACACTTGGTAAGAGGCTTTGGATAGCACTTGGGGAGCCATGCATGATGAGAGGAACAAGCTTAAGTTGTTGCAAAGTTCCCAGATAGCTCAAGTCTAACTGTGTAGAGCTTCTAAAGACCATATTGTTATAGGATTGAATTAGAATAACCTCATTTTTTTGTTGGGTTTGATGAATTTACGTCTACCTCATTTTCAGAACAGCTTTTACTTGGAAACTATTTTTTAAATTGGTGTGTGGGAGGCTTGCTAGGTCACTGAAAATGACAGACTAGAAGTGTAATCAATAGTTCATTTCTGGGAAAGAGTGAGCCAAAGGAGGTGATGCAGGGCAGTTGAATTGCTCTAATAGGATTTAGAGTCACAGAACAAGAAAATTACTTTTTATTGCGTTTGCCCATCATTATCAGTTCTAACTTTCAGTGTTCATTTATTAACTTTCCAGCTCTTTCCCCAAGAAACAGGATGCAATTGCTTTACAAAACTCTCAAGAATGTGATTCTTGCTATTTGGGTATTAGGGCATGCTGTAAAATATTTAAATTTATTGATTATAACTCAATGCAGTCTCTATTAGGAAAATTAATTTTAATTGGTACAAAAATCCCACCTCACTAATGTTCTCACTGAGTCTCTCTGGATCTTACCAGCAAAGATGTGGAGCCATTGAGGAGCTTCTTGCTCCCTTTTCCAAGAAGAGGAAGAGAGGTTCAACTTCTGAGGTGAAATCTCACACTAATATCTTTGACCTTTAAAGTCTGAAATTCTGGTGTGACAAGTTTAAATGCTAATAATATTTTTGGTGTTCTTAGCTAGTTGCGTAGTTTCAGCAAAATGCCACTTTTTGAACCTCTAAGACTGGGCAGATGATAATTTCTGGTTTGTGAACTCAGTTATATATATCCCAGCTTGAGATCTGAGAAGGAAATAGCTGTTGGCCTGTTTTTCCTGGCAATGTGAGAACTGTGTGCTCAGTTATCAGTTCTGTTTTGCTGCTGCTCCTGTCAATATCTTGTAAGTGATTTTGCAAGTAAAAATTATGTGTGACCATCCTAGACGGAGGGAATGTATGTTCCATGTGATCCTGGCAAGCTGTCAATATTTTGTAGCTCCCAAACTATCAAATGCTATCTTTTAAAGAACTTTCTTATTTTTTCAGTAATACTCATCTTGCAGTTAATTCTAAAATTCTATTACTTTAAATATTTTAATTATGATATATTTTTCAGTGTCCTAGTAAGGGACTTTTGTTGAGCAATAGTCTGTCCTTGCTTAAGTAATGTAATTTATGACATTTCAAACATGCAACATTCTGTTCTGAAAAGAAAAGTATAATGCAGTTTTAAAGGATGTGTATGCTTGTACTTATTGATGTAAAGGTAACCATAAATGAAGAAGTTCATCAAGTTCTTCACAAGAAGTTCTTCATAAACTCAAGTTCCTCATAAACTAAGAACCTCAAGTTCAATGGGTAACTGAATTTTGGAAATAAGACTAACAGCTGGTGAAATTTTCTTGGCATGGGCAACTTCCTAGACCTGCAGCTGAAACTGATACCTTTCCCAGCATTGGGCAGCTGATGAAAAAAATATCAGTTTCGAAGAGCAGATTCAGAGCAGGGCAGATGCCTGTCCACTTAACACCTCAGCACATCTGTTTGGCAAGAAGGTTTTATTCTTAATGATGAAACCAAAAAATACTGCTGTGTTATATGTTGGAATAATTCACAGCTTCTGGTGGCTTATGCTCCTGAATTAAAATCACCAAAAAACCTAGGATTACTGTTATTTGCAAAAAACATTGAGCTTAGCACAAGTAACATGACTCCTACTGCTTTTCACCTAAGCTTTTGATATCTCTCAAGGCCTGGAACAGAATGAGAGACATTATAAGTAAGGTAAATTAATATCTGCACTTTTCAATATCTGACCAAAATTATAAAAAGGTTTATTTAGGGCTGAAAGAAACTTGCTCCTGGTTCTAGACTACACTAGATTTTCTGGGCCACAAAACAAATTACTTTTTATATGTTTTTTTTCACTGAAAGGTAGATAGATAGACAGACAGATAGATAGATAGATAGATAGATAGATAGATAGATAGAAAAGAAAAGAAAAGAAAAGAAAATGCATCCTGAGAAAATTTACTAAAGTTTTGTGAAATTTCAAGGAAAATTTATTAAGTGGGAGCATTCATTCAACATTACAAGAGGCTGCTAGGAGGAACTGTGGAATTTCCTTGGAGATACCCAGACCGTCACTGGAAAAGGCTCTGAGCAAACTGCCACAGTTTCAGGGTGGGCCTTCTCCAGATGGAACTGAGTAGGAATGGAGGATCACCAGAAGTTCCTGCCTTCCATAAATTGTCCCTGCCCGTGGCAGGGGTGGATTCACGTGGGATATTGGGAAGGAATTGCTGGCTGGGAGGGTGGACAGGCCCTGGCCCAGGGTGCCCAGAGCAGCTGTGGCTGCCCCTGGATCCCTGGCAGTGCCCAAGGCCAGGCTGGATGGGGCTTGGAGCAGCCTGGGACAGTGGAAGGTGTCCCTGCCCATGGCACAGGGTGGTACTGCATAAGCCTTAAGGTCCCTTCCCACCCAAACCATTCTGACATCCTGTGATGAGCTCAGAGTTCCAGCTTCTTTACAAAAACTAAGTGACTAAGATAGAATATCCTCCTAACATTTAATCTAAATAATTCATCCTTTAGGTTAAAACCATTCCTCTTGTACTGTCACTATTTGTCCTTTTAAAAATTGCTCTCCAACTCTTGTATCAGCCCCTCACTTTAGGCCCTGGCAGGGGCTCTCAGGTGTCCCTGGAGCCTTCTCTTGTGCAGCTGAGCAGCCCCAGCTGTGCCAGGCTGGCTCCAGAGCAGAGGGGCTCCAGCCCTGGCAGCATCTGCGTGGCCTCCTCTGCACTGGCTGCAGCAGCTGCAGCTCCTTGTGCTGTTGGAGCCAGGGCTGGGGCAGCTCTGCAGGTGGGGTCTCACCTGGGCACAGGGGCAGGATCCCCTTCCTCAACCTTTTGTCATATCTAAACTGATAATTTAAGCAGTTTCTGGAGTGAGTGGGGAGAGATGAGCACACCCAAGGGCTGATTTGCCTTAAAAAGCAACTTTTCCAGAGATGCCTGTTCTTCTCTGCTGTTTATAGCATGTGTTTTCTGAACAGCTTTTCTACAGATCTATCACCAAGAGAGAGCTAACATTCTATCTAGAAGACTCTGACTTTTTGCACCACAGTCATGTTCTTTACAGGTCCAGGGCACAATTCAAGCTGGACTTAATTTTTTATAAATTTTGGTTCAGAAAAAGCATAGAACATACCCTTAATTAGATGTACATGTAATATACAATTATATTGTATATCATAATAATGATATAAGGATAGAGCATTAATCAGATTTTTTTATTTGCCACTTTTAATATAATATGCCTTTTCTTTTAAAGTCTTTCTGTATAATGTGACATCCAGAAAACTGTTTTCCTCCTATTTGCAGTAAACAGAGCAGTGACAGGTAAAGCAATCTGGTGCCTGAACTCTGGAAGGTGAACATGTGAAGAGAGGGCATTGGGATTGTGAACTTTAGGATCTGAGTAGGTTTTTTTAGTTTGTTAGTTTTTTTTTGTTTGTATTTGTTTTGTTTTGTGGTTTTTGTGTTTGTTTTGGTTTGGTTTTTTGTTTTGTTTTGGTTTGTTTGGTGGGTTTTTTTGGGTTTTTTTCATATAATGTATTATTCGGAGCTTAGATATTTGAGTGAATAGAAATTGCATTACTATTTTCTGTTAAGAACTATCAGAGTAAAACAAAAATAGTAGTTCTGTTTAATATACATATGGGACATTTTGTTGGCTCACAGAGAAACCATTAAGGTGGGATTTGAAGAAAACAAATGAAAAAATATAATGAAGCAGAGTTGGAGGCAAAATCTCTTGTAGAAGGCTCTGAGGGTGAGTAACCCTAAATACTATCTGGATTTGAGGTGGAGGTTCTCATTATTGATTGTGCACCTAAGAATTGAGCCTAATATAATGCAGAGTATTAAATGATACAAAGTAATTTTAGAGATGTGACGTAGTGTTTTCAGCCTACATAATACTTTAATCCTCAGACCTACTATTCTAAAAGTATCAGCTGGTGTTAATCAGGAATGCTCACAGCAGGGATTGAAATGGCCAGTTCACTCCTTTTTTTTCCAATCAAATTCTGCTCTCAGCCACGCTGCTGTCCTGTGTACTTGTGAAGGTAGGATTTGGAACATCATTTGATCTTCTTTTTGACTGCAAGCCAAATGAAAAACTGTATTTGACTCGCCTGCTGTACAAGCTGGTTAGATTTCCCTTTAGATATTCACTAGCCTGTATAAACCCAACCATTTTATAGGTGTTTTAGAATGTGTTTTCAGTGTGTTTTTAAGGGATCTGGACAAAGCTGAGTCATTTTTCCTAGCCTTGTCCTGTGTTGGAGTGGTTCCATAGGATGGGGGATTTTTCAGTCTGGCTGAAAAATCTGTGTTTGTGTCTCTGACTTCAGGTACCTTCCTACCCTCTTCCAGCTTTTCCTTCTGAGTTTTCCTTACGCAGGGCAGGAGAGACCATGCTGGGATTTTGACTTAGTCCCTCCTGGGGACAGGCAGGAAGGCAGGCAGTGTGTCACTTGCTGAGTGACACAATTTTGACATCACTGTCTTTAGGTACATCTCTTTAGTGACTAAAACGATGCACATTATCCTTCCTGAGTCAGGTGGACTCCTTCCCTGAGGCTGTAAGGAACTGCCTAAGTGTGAAGATAAGCAAAGTCCTTGCCTCCTCCCAATAGCTTGGCTCTGCTGTTGCTCATAATAGATGGCTCTCCAGACTCTGAGAAAGATCTATTGCCTCTTAATGTGAGGCCAGCACTTGGGCAATTCTCACAGCCAGTGGTTGTGGGTTGCTGTGTGAGCCCTTTCCTAGTCAGACAATGAGTTATCTGTCTTCTTTTTGCTGGAAGGGAACAAATAATAATAACTTGCCATGACCAGGATTGACCATTGCATTGAGCACCCTAAACGTCCTTCCCCCCAAAGAGGGACTGAAAGCCTCATAAGCTTGATACCAGTTCTGGATGTTGAAAGGCCCAGCTGGACCTGGTGTGTCTGGTTCTCTGTTTCACAGGATCCCAGAATCCCAGATTGGATAAGTTTGGAAGGGACCAGAGGGAGTCAATTTGGTGCCATGTCACTGCTCCAGAAGGATCATCCCACAACACTGGGCACAGGGCTGTATCCAGAAGGGTCTGGAATATCCCTTGGAGGGAGACACTACACCCTCCTTGTTTCAGGGCTTGGACACTACCCAGCTGTGCCTCCTGTGCAGGGGAATTGCTGGGCTCAGTCCCTGCCTGTGGCTCTGGTGCCATTGCTGGGCCTGGAGCAGATCCTGGGCTCTGCTCAGACCCTCCCTGCACACGGGGACACCCAGGGATGCCCAGGGACAGCCAGGGCTGAGGATGCCTCTCAGCTGGATCTCCTCTCCAGGCTGAACAGCCCCAGCTCCCTCAGCCTTTCCTCACAGGAGATGCTCCAGGCCCTCCATCACCTGTGTCACCCACCCCTGGACCTACTCCAGGAGCTCTCTTTGCATGGATGAAGTAAAGGACACCTCAGGCTGCCCAATTTCCTGTGCTAGCATATCTCTTTCTGACCCATATTAAAAACCTCTGCTGCACACTGGCATGTCCTGAAATTCCCAGGGGATGCTGTTCAGTTTTCCATGTGCAGAGATGCTGGGTGGACATGCAGGAGCTGCAGTGCAATAGACCTTTGCAATGGGAAAGGTTCATAACCACAGTGTTGTTATGAAGTTTTTAGTAATGGAATGTCATGGGTGAATTTTTCATCCCCTCTATCTAGATAATATTTCATTTATGATCAGAAATCCTTGCTTTTCAAGAGTTGATTCCTTTCCAGCTCACGGCTGAAGACTTAAAAAATAAAGTTCACATCTTGTTAGCTTATTGTCATTTTGAGAACTCATCCTTCTGAAACCCAGGGTTATAATTTTGCCTGAATCTCACATTGTATAATAGGGAAGAGTTTGTGCCCTTCAGAGTGGCCTTAAATAGCAGTAGCACAAAGAAAGCGATCAGATGCCATTAGCAGCCTTCTGTTGGATTAATGGCCAGCAAAATCTGGTGAAGATGCCTGGAGCTTTCTAGCGTCGCTGTTGTGACTTTGTACATAATTGCCCACGAGCAGCTACACAACGTCCAGCTCTGTTACTCAACATCCAGCCCAGCCCAGCACAGCCCCCTGCACATCCCTCCCCGCTGCCTTCCCAAGGGAATGCAGTGCCTCTCCCGAGGGGACACAGCGAGGCAGAAGCTCTCCTGTGCTTAAAATCCTCCATCTCTACATGGCTCTTGGGCTTTCTGTCCTGCACACTTGCGTGACGCTTCTTTACCCTCCTGCCTGCTTGAGCTGGACTGGCTTTGCTGGAGAACCAGCCTGTGGTGTGCCAAAATAAAGAGATGCAATGCGATGCTGTCCAAAGATTTCAGCGGGGCTTGCTTGAGAATGCCACAAGTCACGTTTTCAGGCCATCACTTTGCAAGCACTTCCAGCTCACAGAAAGCAGCAGCACCACCAAAAGCGTCCAGCTTTCTCACCCCTTCATCTCCAAATTCCAGCGTAGCATCCCTTCTCCTGATTTTGGGTCTGTTTGTTTCTGGGGAAGCTGAGCCGTTTGACAACTAACCTTTAAAATTCTTTTCCTACTGGGCTTATTCTAAACTGGATTGCCTCTCAGTTGATCATGGAAAACCCATGCAATCACTAATGCTGTACAAGATGAGGAGCATTGCGACAACAAACACAGGTGGCTGAGAGAAGGACAGGTTTGATTTTTCCATTGGTATTCCAGTTTAAGCCAGGTTGTAGCGCTTGTAGCAATGCAGCTTCATGTTTCCTTCATTAAAAAGCCACTCTGCCCTGGCACACCATGAACTTTTCCATAAAATAATGTAGTCTGGACAGCTGGTTAGAACTGTTTGACAAAGTGGTAGTTTTTTAAATTTTATTTTTAATTAGGGACCATTAGACCAGATGCTGCACTTTCATTAAACAACTCTGCAGATGTAGGAGAATCAAAGAAAAGCCTATCTGCACCTAAAATATGATAAAATTATATAATTCAGTCTCTTCCAGAGTCAGAAGATGCTGTTTCACCCCAGGGTAACTTGCAAGCAAGTGCACAGACCAGGCTGCAGACACAGAAATTGTGAGGGGAGGAGGAGAGGCCTTTGACAACCTCCCCAAGCTGGCAGGCAAAGGTCAGAGAGGGGAAGGGAGCTGCTGTACTTTGGATGTTCAACTTGTCAGAGTTCGTTTAGTGAAAAAAACAGGAATATTTCCCAAAGCTCCTCTTCTGGGCACATCTGTTATTTTTTCAGTAAATGAACTGAAATAACAAAGGGGGAGGAAAGTTAACTCCCTAACATCACACATGGAGAAGGAGTGACGTCCATTTCTGGTCATCAGATTCTGATTGTGTTGGGGGGAAACGTCAGCCCCTAGTCCACCCTGAACAAAGAGGTTCCCAGTAGCAAGTCTAGAAGAGGATGATACCATGAGAACAGGAAAACAGGATCTGACCAGCTCCTGGGAATGTCTTACACCCACCTCAGTGTCTCTGATACTGATGTAACTCATCTTTAACCTGAGCAGGATTTTCAGGAGGAAACATGGATTGTTTGCAGTGATAGTCTGGCTGGAAATCCCTTTCCTTTCTTACCTCTCACCAAGCACCTGTAAAAGGCTGGAGCCGAAGCAAAATGAGTGTGGGGTTTGAGGCATCCACAGTTCCACCAGGCCTGAAACAGGAAAAGGAGCAGGGAAAACAGGACAACGTCACTTGGAGGGGAGCAGAAATTCATCTGCACCAAAAAAATGTCTCCTAAAGAGCACAATCTCTCGTCTGTGCTCTCTGCCAATTGTACTTGATTAATCAGGTTTCTGTGGGGGTGTTTTCCTTCGCTCCATTCCTAACAGCGTATTTTTCCCTAAGTGATCTGAATCTTGTTGCAGATAGCTCATTACCTGTGAGATCATGACTCTTCCAAACAGTTGCAACATTTTGCTCTCAGAAACCAAGAAAATTCTGGTTGAAAAAAATCCCATCATTACAATTGTCAGGGCATTGGTCCCACAAAGGTATTTTTATTTTAAAAGTAATCAGTGTGAGATTTCTTCCCCAAGAAAAAGGTGGGGGGTGGGAAAAAGGTTATTTGGCCTTCCTCCTGAGGAGCTGGCTGAAGATTTCCTGCTAGAGTCCATGAGATAGTTTCAAACCAGGGAGCATTTCTGTGCCTCACACCTGTGCCAACAGCTGCCCCACCTCGGCACAGACAGCTGCAGCAGAAAGCCCCAATCACTCTGGGGAAAACACATTTTATAGTAGCATCCCATCCCCCAGCCAAATGGGATCAAGCTGAGGCAGATGCAGCCCAGGTCCCTTGAGAAATACTACAAAAAGTGCAATTAAAATAATTAGTTAATGCCTTTTTATCCAGGATGGGAACAAATAGGGAAAAGAGCTTGAAATAGCTATTCTACATATCAGTCCAGTATGGTATTGGATGCTTCCCAGGATTGCTCTAAGCTTTCCCCAGGGCTTTAAAAGCTTGTGGGTAGTGCTTGGCCATTTGCTGGATTAAAGATCTCTATTACTGATGGTTACAGGGGTAGGTTAAAGCTACTTGAGCAGTAGATTTTGCTGTGAGAAGAAAAAAAGTGAGTCTGAGTTTATAATAAAGTGATTTAGATTGCCATTCCTCCCTAGGAAATCAAGATTGCTTCCCATTGATTTAAACATGTACTGGCTTAAGCTCTTGATTAAGCAAAATTTGCCCAATGATTCAACTTTATGGGGGATGCACAAGCAAAAAAATACATGGCCAAATACATCCCTGGCACAACACAGTGAGATCTGGCATTTACCCAGCTGTTAGCTGCTTGTTGTTTGAGGATTTGTCTGCTAGCCTTCAAATGGCGCAATAAATGAAGATTTCTTTTGCAGGCATTCCTTTCCTGAAGTGTTCAAGGCAAATAAAGCACTGTACCAGGAACTTTAGCCCCAGCAAACTGTATTTGTTATTGCCACAGCAGGTGATATTTATTCTGCAGCCAAGTGAGATGGCCAAAGGGTGAAATATAACCTAGAAATCAGGGCAGACTCTCTTAATAATCTTTAGATCCTCTGATTTCACTCTGAGATTTCATCCAGGGGCCAAATTATGCAAACATTAGGTTTCTTCATTTTATATTCCTGTCGTCATTCCCTGCCGTCCCTGTGGGGTAACCTGCAGGTCAGGCATCTTATTGAAGAACATGAAAATACAGAATAATATTGAATAATAAATTCTTCAGGTCATGCAAGCTGTCCCTGTGTCCCACCTTCGTGGCAGATGAATACAGAATAGCTGAGCTGAGGGAAGTCTGAGTGGCTCACACAGTGATTTTAAGGTGTTCATATGCAGTCTGTGAAGATGCCAATGATGTGACTCTTTGCATGGATCATCAGAGCAGATTTTGAAGCTCACTAAGCACTTTGGTTTGTGGCAGCGTGGTCCAAAAGCTACCTTCTATATAACTGGGCATTTCCTTTTCATAGTTTCAAATTATTTCCTTTTTATAGTTTCAAATTATTTGATTTTTCTTGCTTTTAAAAATATTTCAGTTCTGTCAGACCTGTTATTTTAAAGTATCTCATTCTCTTATGTTGTGTGGAAATATAACTCCCCCCATCTCCTCATCCCAGACCATTTTTGATGTCACTGAGGGGGAAAAATACCCAAGGTTCGCTTTGTTTTCCTTTTGTCTGTGAGTAGAGGGTTAACAGCAGAAGAGGGAAGAAGGGTTAGCAAAGGGGAGTGCTAGTCATGTGGACAGAATGCCAGCAGCAAAGCTAGCACATGTTGTTCCATTCACATGGAAGTATGTTTTATTCATTTTGTGATGATCATCTACAGTAGCTCTGGGAGAGAAACAAGAGGACCAGGGTAAAAGTGGAAATCTGGGTAAAATTCTGTAGCTTTGTCCCCTTTTGGTGGTAGGTGGTTGCAGGAAGTGTGATTTTCTGTGACATTTTCACTGGATTTAAGACTGGCACTTGGAGTGGATTAAATATTAAGGGGAAAACAATCATAGCTCATTTCCTGACGTTATTTTCCTGACATCAGCTTGTTTCCATGCTGTTTTCACACTTGGCCCTCTTGCCATCCCACCTGCAGCTGAGATGGTCATCCAAAGCTCCTGTTATACTCAGGAAAGAAAAAGGTGTTTTTGGGATGTGACTCATTTGACGTATCTTTGGGATACTTTGGGATTCAAAGAGCTCTTATTGTCCACGGAGCATGTTGACTAAATCCCAGCTAAGTGCCTGGAGGGTTTTGGTGAGTGTAGGCACATTCATTGGTGGTGGGAGTCAGACTCATCTCTCTTCAGTGCTGGTAACATCAAGATTTCTTGTTTTCCAAGAGCGTGATACTGGCACATCTTTAGCAGGCATGTCAAGGAATTGGGGATGGGATTGCGTAGGGAAGTGGATCCTGAGCTCAGTCAGGTGGATCCTCCTCTTGCAAGAGCGAGATCTTAGGATCTTAAACAGGTACAATCATATGTTAAAAGGCAGCAGGAATTTTTTTTTGTTGTGGGTTTTTTTTGTTGTTGTTGTTTTTTTTCCTTACACAGTAAGTGGAAAGTTGTCCTTGCTCCTTCTGCAGTACACCTGCAAGGCCAAGAAATGCTCTGACTGCTGGTTGGGAAATGAGGGAAGAGGTGCTGAGGAGGGCAAAGACGCCCACCTGCACTGCATGTGAGCTGACTAGGTGGCAGATGACTCCCCCTCAGCCTGCAGCAGTCACAGTTCAGGTGCTGGGAGCAGCCATGCTATCACAGAAATCCCATCTTGCCTTGCCAAGCCAGCTGGAGACCTCAGCACTGTGGTGCAGCTCTGCCTAAATTCAGGGAGGAAGCCTGGTAAAACATGGAGCTGAGCTCAAACCTACAGCTAATTAGGAGGGATAGCTAAGGCTGTTGCCCCCACTCCAATGAAGATAAGGATGGACTTGTTTTTTTAGCCTGCTGAGAGGAAGTTTAGGGTTTTACATTAAAATAAGGATAGTTCTGTGAAAGCAGCAAAATCATTAACGATTCTTTAATTGAAGCTTTTACATATAATATTAATAGCCTATTAAAACCAATGGGGAGTGAAACATTTGGAACTGTAGCTTGAAATCACGTTGTATGGATATTGAACTGTGACTTTTTGTGGCTGTGTAACTCTTCACTAGCTGCTGGGGAGATAAAACTGCTAACAGGAACACATTAATTTCTGGAGCTCAGACATGTTGGGATGGGAGAGTGGAGATTGCAAGGACAGGCAGTGGGTACAAAATGCAGAGTTAATGGCTTTTCTACATATTTTAGGGGAGATGATGTGCTGGTTCCAGGCAGCAGCTGGTGAGCTCAAGTCTGGAGCTCTGTGTAGAGAACTGGTCAGAACTTGCAGGGATTTTCCAGGTGTGTGGCCCAGAGCAAGGTGTGTATTCCTGTGGAGCTGGTGACTGTCTTAGTTAAAGTGATGTGTCACAGCACAGTGTTTGTTGTGAAAACACTGATTTTTGCAGTGCCAGCTGGTTCTGCTTCATCAACTGTAAGGAAAAGTGCTGAGGAAAAAATTTTGTCCTTCCTTTGTCCAGAGCAGAAGAAAGCTGAATGTACAGATCTGAGCTGCAGCTTCCTTGGATTTCCAAGCCAAACCTTCAGTGATATCCAAGGTGAGGGGCCAGCAACTGAGCATGAGCTGCCAGAGGGGGCTGATGAGCCTGCCATAGCTCTCTCCTGCACTGGAAGGACTTGATTTTCCTATTATTTTGTGTTTGATATTGTCCTTTTTTCCAGTTGGGAAAGGAAAACAGAAAATCTCTGCCTGGAATAGTGTATTGTAAGGAATGGCTCCAAATGAGGAAAAGCAAGAGCAACTAGGAGGCTCAAAATCTGTAAATTAAAAATGGGTAAGGGCCATTCTTCATACACCCTTCCCACTTTGCTTTTAATTCCCTTTCCTGGTAAACCTTAAAGTAAAAATTGAATCAGTTTATAATGACAGTGTGCAACAGTTTCAGATATATCCTCCATAATATCTTTGTCTTTGGCATAGTAAAAAAAAAAAGAACAACTTATTGTGATTGTTGCCCATCTTATTAAACAAATATTTTGTCTCTGATTCCAGCAAGGAAAGGTGAACTCACAGCATTGTTCTTGTTTGCCAGCTGCTTCCATACACTGCAAGGACCGACAAACAGAACTAGTTTTGGTTTTTGTTGTCACATCAGGGAAGAGCTCTCCTCATCAATTAAGCAACTTTTGAAGCTCTGAAATCTGCAGTGTGAATCTGACACTCTGGTTCAAATTCTCAAGTGCAGCAAAAGAGAAATTTAGATTTGGGCAATCCGTATCTGTGAAAGGGGAACCATGATAACAACAGAAAATGCAGATCTAAAATGCAGATGCAGTATTTAATTTTAACCATTCAAGAAAAGCAGCAGCAAGCCAGTGGAGGCATATTTTCACTGGTGACTTTTCACTGTTTAATGTCTCAATAAAATGAATTACATTTGGAAGTCACAGGCATTGAAGAATTCTTTGTAGACTCTGAGCCCAGACAAGAGTTTTACTGTGCTTGAGCCCTTGGTTTATCTTCCTCCTTTACCCAGGTCCCAAGCCATTCTCTCTCACTGCCAGGAGCCCTTTTTCTTGCTGCTGTTTGCTCTTGTGGATATTATTTATTATCATTTGATATTTATTATCATTGAAACTGAAATTGTAGTTCAGAGAATGCTCTACCAAGAGTAATTTGTTCCCAGCAGGACCTTTTAGCTGCACAGTAACATGAAAGCATCAAAATGCCAGAAGAACATTATAAAAATAAACTGCCCTGGTGCTAAAATAAGCTTTAATTGATTGAGAATTGCACTGAGCCTGACAATCTGAACCACTTATTATTATTTTTCTTTCAAGCTTCAGCTACATGTGATTTAGAGTGACTGAATTATAGTTCCCACATACCTTCCTACCCACAGTGCGTGAAAGAAAACCCACGCACAAATTTCTTAGCTCCAGAGGAGCTGCTGGATACACCTGGAAGAAAATAAAAAAGCTGATTGAAAGTGATGTTTAAATAAAGGTGATGCTGATGGGAACATTCTGAAAAAAAACCCCAGCCCTATTCTGGTGGAATACCATGCTGTACTGCCCTCTCCTCATCCCCACACTTCTGGGGATGTCTTTCCCTGTCAAAGGCATTTCCTTAATATCTGCCTGCACAGCACTGGATCCTGTAGGCCGTATGGTGTTGGATGTTAATATTGGCTATGGATAAATTACCATTCTGTCTTCCCCATTTTAGGTGCTTAGAGAAAATAAACACCTCCAATTGACTGTACTCAGCTATTTAAATGAACCTCTGTTTCAGGGTCTCCAGCAAGAGACCAACACCACTGCCAAAACTGTGGATAAAAACTCAAAATTTTCTGACTGATGGATGTACTGGTGGTCCTTTTATAGAAAGAAATACATGGAATACAGCACTGGAAGTAGTTGCAATATAGCTAAGGTCAACAGAGTCATCATAAATCATAGAATCACAATTTGGGTTGGAAAGAACCTTAAAGATCATCTTGTTCCAACCACTGTCATCAGCAGGGACATCTTCCACTGCCCCAGGCTGAGTTTAAGGTCTTGCTGTAATCACAGCCCTTGACAATTCACTTGTGGCCAAGAGCCAAACAAGGATTTTTATTTAACTCCCAACACCCTAAAGGGAGGAAGATGCTTAAATACGTTTTTTGGTACAGTCCTCCATCTCCCTGCCCATGCCAGCCAGCACTGCCTGTAACTGGGCTGTAAAAGGCCAAGCTGCTGGCAGAGGTCAGGGGTGATCCAGGCCCTGCCTGTGGTTGGAGCTTATCCCTCTGGGTGGCTGGCGCTGCCCTTGAGACTCTCAAGTTCTCTGGCAGCAAAATGAACCATTGTTGTCTTGGTTCTGCACTTGTTTGTAAGCCGAGCCGTTTCCATGCTACCAAATTGCAATTCCTGCTGCCTGCCAAAGGGGCCAATAAATCCCACTGTCACCTTTCCTTCTTGTCTGGGTAAATTACAAATGCCCGTGGCAGGAGCTGACTCAGCTGATGCCTGGCTGCAGTGTCTGACTGTTCCAGGAATGTTCTTTATTTGTTACCCTAACACAGGAAAGCACGACCCAGGGATTTATGGCAGATCCAAAGGAAGGAATTTGAAAATGCCACCAGCTTTATTAATAGCCACCTCTGTGGCCACTTTTCAGGTCAGACCAGAGACTGTTCAGGGCTTAAAATCTGAATCCACACTGCCCCAGAAGGGGCAGAAAGATGTGTCTGGTCACAGTGCTGTAAAAGTAGAGGTGTCTGTCTTCCAGGTTCCTTGTCCAGATTCCAGTGGGCATTTCCACAGTGCCAGAAGAGCAAAATAAAATATGCCTCATGAAGAATAGGGATTTTTGAAGACCACAAAAGCCAGAAGGAATTTTTTTTAATTAGTGATTTTTGTCATGGACTGAACGAAACATCGACTAGCATGGATTATTTAAAAAATCATGATGTGTCTGAATACATACTGGCTTTGGCTAGAGGAGTAGCTCAGGTGAAGGAGCAATTGGACTAGTGGTTAGTAATGCATGTAGCCAGCATTGTAATTAGTGCTGTTGGAGGGCATGATGAGGAATGGCTCAAAATCTGAATGTCTGGGTTTCTTGAAAGTTCATAGGAACTGAAGCTGATAGTTAATTCACGAGGAATATACTTAATTCTTCTGAATACAAAATCACTGCAGAACTGAGATAAAAAGTTACCCTTGTAACTTTTCCTAAATAATTTTCTATAATAGGTCTCTTTTACATCTTGATCATAAGAGCAGTGTAAAAATTTGAAGGTTTTAATTAGTTGATAGTTCAGAGGAAAAGTTTCATTTTCACATTTACATCCATTCTTTAATGTGGATTAATGCCACTCACTGACAGAGCAAAACATATTCCAAAATCTGATATGCTCTGTGAATTAATATGCCATATTGCATATTTTTAAAAATATTTGAGATTAACCTTTTCACTTTTTCTGTAAAAATGTACTGTTGAAATAGTGAAATAATTATTAATTGTGATAATTGTGGTTTTCAGCATTAGATAATGTGTGATCCTTATTCTGGTCATGGGAAATATTTGTTCATTGTGATGTTACTGCTGCAATATTTTCATCCGAAAGAAATACCAATCTTTCAACACCCATTAAAGTGTGAGTGCTACTGATTCCAATGCTTTCCTTTGGGAGGTTTTAAAGGTGGTTTTGGTGAACTGGGTGGGAGTTATGACTTGTTTGGAGTAGAGGCAGGATCACATTTCTTATTTGAGAGCAGCTGCTGACCATGGAAACCCTTTGACCCCTCTGTGGCTCTGCCAACATCACAGTCCCCTTGAACTGTTGATAAACCCAGGGCTCCAATGCAGTGCTCCAAAATCAAACTGATGTTTATTATTGATGATTCCTGTAAATGAATTTGGGTCCTGTTTCCTTTTCTCTGCAGAGAGGCTGGGCTTCCACTGTTCTCAGTTACTTCCAGGGCCATGAGCCTGAACAGGACCTTAACAATCACACTTAACTTCCTTTGTTTTCTAGGAACATGGAAATACCTCTGGGAAAGCAGAGATATCCTCAGCTCTGAGTTTTGCATTTTGTTATACATTTTAGCAGGCTCTACTATAAGGAACTGTCAACAGTAAATGTACAACACTGCAGCCAAGGCAGCCTCTGCAGAGTTTCCTGACAGAAGACCTTATTCCTTTGAGGCAGACATCATTCCTTTCCCAACAGAGGTGATGTCATCAGGGTAAAAAAGGGGTATTTTACGCCCTGGGTCATTTTTTCCCCCATAATGGGGCACTATGTGACCCATAATTGGAGGAAAATTGGTGATGATTTAAGAGATGAGGTAGTGTGTATCCAGTGTACAGACCATATGTTGTGTTCAGGACATGTCCTCTAATTCAGCTGTCTCCACAGGTGGGAGCCTGGTGCCAAATTAGCCACTGTCATCTCCACGTGGCTGAACCCAACTCAGAAGAAAATAAATGTTTACGTCTTAGCTGAATCCTTTCAGCTTCCTTCACTTTCTCAGTTTAAGACATATGGATTTGTGGCAGTGATGGGGGACTAGACATTGTGTTAAGCACTCGATTATGCTAATAAATTCATGTTTTATATCTGCAAAAGAATTAATATTGATAAGCATATGTTTATGAGTTTCGTGTTCAGCAGAACCTTCCAGCCACATACCTATGTGCCAGCTCTTTGCAAAATCAGGGATCTTGCAGTTTACACAAGCATTGTAGAAACTGTAAATAGGCATGATTTAATTTTAATTTAGGGGGGAAAATGAGGTGTAAAAAATGTTCTCCTCAAACTGTTTACCACCCATAGTATTCTGCAATGCTGGCTGTGGAGTTCTTTGGTCTGAATAACAGCCATGAAGAATGGCTGAGCAGGCAGGAAGAGAAAAAATCCTAAGGGGAACATGAAGCATGTCTTGTTTTACCCTGAACCTGTATGATTCTGTGAGTTAACATGTTCAGTTAAGTGTTCTGTGATTAAACAACCAAGAGACAGATCTGCTGTCCCAGACACCAAATACCCTTGCTTTCAGCTGAAATTAGAATGCATGATCAATCAAACACTGATTCAAATGACAGGTTCAATGAAAGATACTTTTAAAAAATTCCCAATCAGGCCTGCCTATCAAATATGAATTTTTCTAGTTCATTTGCATTAAAAAATAAACTGCAGTTCAGCAGGAAGGGCTATGTATTGTCCTTTCAACAGAGAGAGAGAGATATGAAATTATTGCCTCCAGAAGAGAAGCAGAGTCTGAGCCCTACCAGATTTTGTCCTCTTGCTAATTCATCTTTCCTCATATAGAGCCTCAGTAGCATGGTCTTGGCTTCTTTGCCTTTGAAATTTAATGCTAGCTTCTTTTTTAAAAAATAAATAAATTCAAACCTGCTTCATTGGGCCCTAAGGGCAAATGATGAGCTCCCATTGGAGGGTGTCACTGTAAGGAGCATGTTTGTGTTTGTGTTAGAGCACTCAGAGTCTCACTGCTCAGGCTGGAGGAGTTTCTTGTGACAGATTATCTCTGGTGATATTTAGCAAGCAGCTCACATGCAACAAATAAAGGCCAGACACGTGTAAGACTGACTGCTTCTGGCAGCTTCATATTAAGATCCATTTTGCCAGATTTGCTTTAAATTTTTGAGTCTGTGCTCCAAGAATGGATGCAGGAATACCCGTTCTGAGCTTGTGTCTGTCGTGCTGGAGATGTTATTAAAGCAGGGGAATACAGCACTTGGGGGCGTGGGTGAATGTGGACCTGTGAGTGTTGGGGGAATGGTTGGGATCAATGCTCTTAGAGAGCTTTTCCAATCCTTCTCAGACTCTGGAGGGGATCTGTTGCTGTCTGCTGCTTGTTCAAGTGCAGGGAGTAAAATTATTGTTAAAAAATACATTTTTTTTGTCTCTGCAGAGGCCTGATGCTTTAAAGGAGGCCTGCAGTTTACAAGTCAAACTCTCAAAGGGCCCCAGGAATGAGTGCTGACACTGCTCATTCAGCAGTTCTGCTGCACTCTCAGACAGTTTCACTCACAATAAATATTGCAGGCAACCTTGAGCATCCTATGAAAATTTGTCAATAGACATTCTATTTCTCTGTGCTTGCACGGAGCTGTTCTGCTTCCAGTTGTGCAGTGTTTTTGTACTGGGCTGAGGGCAGCAAACAGATTCCTTTTGCATGTGACGTCGGGAATGATGCCTGTGCAAGCTCTGGCACAGAAAACCTCTCCTATTTTTTGTAGATACCTTTGTACTTTGGGTCTGCAGTTCTCCTGCTCATAGATCTCTCAGGTGCTGGATCTTCTGGCCAGTCCTGATATAGCAGAGAATGATGAGAGGACACAGAAAATCAAAGACTGACAGAATACATGAGCTGTTTTCTGCAGCTCAGGCTCACCATCACTCCAGGAGAAAGAGCTTCTGCTAGGCTCAGGAATTTGGTGCATTACTGCACAGATCTCAAGGGGGGGGGGAAAATCCCTTTGAATGGAGGGCAGTAAAAGTAGAAAAGGTGAAAGTGTTTTCACCAAAACCTAGGTGGTATAAGGATCTGCAAAATAAGTTTCACACCTACAGAAAATCATAGAAAGCCAAATTCTTCTCTCTGATAATTTGCTGTTATTGTAAAATTACTCCCAGAGCAACTGAGGCAAATTTCTATGAGTTTTCAAAGCTATCAGTAGAAATCAAACAGTTCAAATCATTAAGTAAATTTTCCTTCACTTCTGAACTTATTTGCTTTGACTAAGCTGCTGCATACAAATCTGCCAGTGCAGTGTCTTGTGGGGTCTCGGCCTGGGAATTTTGATGGCCATACAGCTTTTCCTTTTTCTGAGAGAGTTTTTGGCTAGATCCATCGAAATGGTTTAGTTCCTATATGGAAACACTCTCATATAATGTGAGCTAATATGAACTGATCATTTAAAGAATAAATATTTTCCCCCAGAGCTGATGGCTTTGACAATAGGGAATCAAACTACTTTTTGTGTTTAACTTGAAGTCCCCTGGTGTATGTATTATTCCCAGTACAATGCATCCCACTGAGTTATTTTTCTAACCTAAATATTGGTTTTCTTTCCTTTTTTATGGAAGACTCTGAATGACAAAATAGTAAAGAGTGTTTCCAAGGAAGTATGTCCTTGCCCTCTACCCCTGCTTTTCCCTGGATAATCTTTGATCAAACTCGGGGTCCCCACTCTGTTTATAAGCAAGGTGATAATGGAAGCATTTAGCAGGGCTCAGAAATAGAGGTGTGGGATTTGTGAGAGACACTGAGGCAGGACACACCAGGGGCTGGGTCCCTAAACCTTCTCTGCAAAGTCAGTTGTGTCTGAAGTGCTGCTCTCCAGCCTGCAGGAGATCAGGGTGTCCAGCTTCACACCTTAAACACTTGTGTGACTTCTGTTGCTTAAAATTAGATAAGGCAAAGCCTGCTTTAGCCATTACCTGTCTTGCCTAAATTGCTGTAGGTCATGTTGAGGACTAGCCCTGTCTTTAAGGATTGTGTTGAAAGGGTTGCAAAAAAGTTACCTTTGGCCCTTCTTCACATGGAGCTCGAGTTAACGCTGAAACAAAGTCCATGAACACTCTGTTTGCTGCTCCACACAGCTGGGCTGCTGGCACACTAGAGCAATTTGCATATGCTGATTTAACTGTTGGAAAATCTATTCACACAAAAATCTTCCTATTCTCTTAGACAATGGATTTCCCCCCCCCTCATTTTGTTGTCAAAATTGTTTTCCCATCTGTTATTGGGGCAAAACAACCTCCTAGTCAGGATGTTTCACTCATGGATAAAGCTTTCATTCGAACTTGTGTTAAGGTTGGGGCAGATTTTGCTCCCAGTGAAATGAGTGACAAAACTCCCTGTGAGCTGAATTGAGCCTCTCCTGAAAATTAGGGGGTTTATGATGGCTGTGGACAAGGTCTTGTTGCTCTGCCCTTTCAAAAGAGAACTATGTCTAGTGGAGGAACAATCAGAATATTTGTCTCTTTAAATGAATGGTTCTTAGAGCCTGCACCGAGAGGCAGGCTCCCTCTCTGCGGCTGTGAGGCTACTCAGAGCCTCCAATAAATCAGCATGCAGGCACTGAGAGCTCTGTCCTTGAAGGGATGCACAGTGACCTTGCTCAGGCTTACTCTGGAGGAATAGGGGAAACGGAGGAGCCCAAATAGTGAGCAGAGTGGGACTGAAGGCTCTGCATTCTGCATGCAAATGCCACAGCACCGGAGCCACGGCACGGACGGCGCGCTGCTGCACAGAATGCAGCTTTTCTGCTAGCCTGACCAGACTCTGCTGCTGCTGAGCTTCTTTTTTCCTTTTTTTTTTCTTTCTTTTTCCCCTGCAGGGTTCTGAATGAAATGCTCATGATTGTTGCATGCTTGTTCAATAATAGCAAGCCCCAGTCACGTCTCCTTGTGAGCACATTTGGTCGGAATCACTGAGCAGAAGCAGAGAGGAGCTGACGACTATGTGCTTCCAACGCAGGTTGCCGGAGCCCCGTGTTTGCCATTGGCTGCAGTTCTCCGGTTTGTGTGCAGCTTCCCCCATCTGGAATATGAAAATGGGATTGAAGTAGATAATTGCTAGCAGCGGGTTTTCAAGAGAGGCTTAGAGGGAACAGAATGCCTCTCACACAGCACAGGCTGCCTGCGCTGAGAGAGCTCTGAGAGATGATTTTAGATGTTACCCACGTCTGAATCTCCTGGAAACTTTACCATGGAAGCAAGCCATTGCGCACAGTCCTGGAGCTAACATCCAAAAGGGGCAAGGAAGGGGCAGCAGGACCAAACAATGGGATACCTTGTCCTTGGATTGCTCACAGAAAAGCCAGCAGGCGTTCCCCTCCAGCCCCCAGCAAAAAGGGCATGAAGGTGGCAATGAACTGAATTTTACCCAGTGAAGCTTCAGTGGCTTTTCAGAAGGATGGGATACACTGACCCTTCATCAAGCCGGGATTTGCTGGGAAACAGAACTTTGTTCTTCATCTTCATCTGCGCCTTTGCTGTGGTCACCTTGCTGCAGCAGATCCTCTACGGGAGAAACTATCTCAAGAGGTAAGGGGGGAACAGAGGGAATAGGAAAAGTTGTCTGATCAGGCTGAGGGGAGATGGAGCTCCAGGCAAACCATTACAGCAGTTCAAACCACTTCTCAGGGTTTTGCTGATGATAACAATATCCTGTCAGTCTGGGAGGGTGCATCCAGCATCTGTAATGTCTGTTAGGTTATGAGTGCAGGAGAAGGTTAGGCAGAATAAAATGATTTGTGAGTTCCCTGGGTTATGTTTAAATCCTCAGCTGCGGCAAAAATACAGGTTTGTACTCAACTTAAACAGACTCGTGCCACCTGAGTATTTGCCCCTTACAAGGCTTCCCACTCTGTGTAAGTTCAGGCTGAAACAGCTCGAGATGTTGAATTGAAGTAGCATGTTCATTGCTGAAACTTCAATGTCTTTAGAAACAAACATGCAGATGCAGTTCCTAAAATCAATATTAGTGTTCCAGATAACCGAGAGAGCACTTTATTTTTGCACTGCTGTGTTCTTATGAATTGCTGCTGAGACTGCCTCGCTGTAGAGCACATCACTCTTTGATCTGAAAATGCTCTTTTCACAGCAAACACCGAAGGGGCTCTATAAATGTTTAACCTTGACCCATGCAGAGTTTATTTTACTTAAACCTGGTTTGAGAAGTTACAGCTTGCATGATTTTATGAAGATGAATGTTTCCCTTACATGCTTTGAGGTAAGTGTTTCAGTTGTGTAGGCAGCTGCTGTGGAATTTTTTACTGGAATTGAGCTGCATTCTGCCAGGAGAGATAAATGGTTTGGTTCTTGCCTTGCCTGCAACTCATGTAGTTGTTTGCCCTGTGCCAAGAGCAAGCAAAATGCTGGCAAATCAGCCAACATTTCTCTCTGGGAGGGAAAAGCAAGCATGATATTAATACGTTTAGACAGGGGTGTTGTTTATCCACAGAGCAATTTGTGTGCCTTGTGTAGCACAAGGCCTTCTCTGGGGGACTCTGATTTTTTGGGGCACCTCAGCTCCCAAAAAATGTGACTTCCTCAGCTGGAAGAAGCAAGAATGAGCAGAAGTGTTGAAAACATGGGGTTTTTTTGGCTTGGAGAAAACTGAGGGGGGGAGAGGATAACTGACTTGAAATACCCAAATTAAATCTTAGAAGAAAAAAAGCAATTAATACCTCTCTCTAAACACTCACAAAGTGCTAAAATGTTGTAGCAGGGAAGATTTGGATTTAACCATGTTGGGGAGCTTTTAAAGAAAATAATAACCTGAGGAGGTATAAAATCTCCACGTTTGGGGAGCTTCAGGAACCTGATAGGTAGACAAGGGTAGCACTAAACTTCCTCAGTGTGAAGAATATGACTTTATGGCCAAATCAAGGTCTCATCTTGCCTTATTTTCTCAGTTTTTCCCATTTGTCCTGGAGGCCTGGCAGTCCTACCAATCCTTGCTTTTGCAAGTCAAAATTACTGCAACAGGGTTAGAGATAAGAAAAAATAAATCACAAGTACACCCTGAAATGAAAAATGTCAGAGTAAAGATAAAATTATGAGAAGATGCAACCAAAAACTCTTCCACTGAGTGATCTCTGGGGCCTGCCTCTGTCCTGTCTCATGCCCTGGGAACCTCTCCTGTCATCATCTGGGAATGAAAAAAGGCTGATGTCTAATTCCTGGGATTGCAAGGAGAAAGTCTGGTTCTGAGCCCTTTGCCATCAAAGAGTCTGAAGTAGGGAGATGAGCATATATTTTGTCACTTGGACTGGAAAATATTACTTTTCTTTTTTTTTTTTTTAACTCCAGCTTGCAATGATTTGTTTCTTTTCTTTTTATTTTTTTTAATTAATCATGTGAAAATAGTCTCATAAAGGGCTCCCCTAACTCAGTGCAGGGGTAAAAAAAGCACTTCAGCCCTCAGCTCCTTTCTGCTGGGAATTGGCAGTTCCCCTCTTCCATGGAAATAAAAATGCAGGATTTGGCTGTAAGTTTTTGGTGACAGAAAGGTGATTTAATCAGCGTCCTGCATTGTTACCACAACATTATTATGAAGGTACCTTTTTTTTTTCCCCAGCTTTCTTTTCCCTCCCTCTCTCTTAACACCCTGCAGTACCTTCTGGTGAGCATTCCAGGGCAGTCTGATTGCCAGCGAGCTCCGTGCAGGGGCAGCTGTAACCTTTAATTACTCTTGCACTTCACAAACCTCCGGTGTTAAGCCCCCTGCTAGAAGCTGATTCCGGCTGCGAGGCTCCTTGGACGTGTTTTGACTTGTACCTGGTGGTTTTGGAGAGGCTCCTTGGAGAGGGGAAGTGGGATATTTATATCCCTGGTGCCACTTGCCAAGCTGGAGCCTGGGGACGCAGCCATTTACTCTCTGGGATTCCATGTGCTGCTTGTTTGGGATGCTTTTGCCTGCGTCCCAACACCTGCAGCAGCAGCAGGCCCCATGGCCTCCTCCCAAGGCAGCAGGAAGAAATTCCCCCATGTATTTGGAGAAACCTGAAAATTGCCCTAAAGTACTATTTCAGTAAGTGTACAGTGCTTTTAAGTCTAAATATAACACCAGGGTAGCTCTTTTCTCTGCAAGAAGATGGTGGAAATGGGTAAAGGCCATCAAGGCTGGGAAGTGTGAGCTAAAACAAGCAGCTTGGGCACAATGCAGGGGACAGCATAGACTCAGGACTGGTCCCAAAGAGCAGAGTGGAGAAAGGTGAAACCCTTTTCTGGGAGAAAGATGGGAAAGTTTGCTGTGTGCCATGCCACTTGCCTTTACCAGCAGGGAATGGGCTGGTTTGATAGCCATGAAATCCCACCTGAAGCTGTCCATGGAGGCTCAGGATCCTGCATTGGCCCATGGCCATGTTCCCAGAGCATCTGTGGGGGTGGCAGGACTGTGGACAGGAAAGGATGCTCCAGGAAATAAACTCTGCTCAGGGAAATTTGATAAGGGGCCCAGCCTCAAGTCAAGGTTCTCTCTTTCCCCTTATGGGATGTTAATGAGCTCCTGGCATTGCTGGAAGAAGGGGACAGTGTAGAGATTGAATTTCTAGGCATTCACACATTTTTCACCCACTGTGTAATGTTCCCCACTCCTTCCTTTGCAGTTTATGCAATGTCATTGGAAAGCAGAGTCTTGTCCACCTTCTTTTTTTACCCTTTTTTCAGTTTTCTCTCAGGTGGGATGGGTGTGGGTGCTCTCATCAAGGCCAGTGCCTCATCCCTGCAGTTGCAGCTGAAGTTCCCTAACAGGAGAGTCAAACCACAAGCTGGAGAAACGGCATCGGGAAGCTCTGGTCTCTGCAGCTTCTGATCCCCAGTAAAAAGGATGATGAAATGAGATATAATTAAGGGACTTTAATACCGATCTCTGGGGTAATTATTTTTATTTTAGGATTAATGTGATGATTAAAAATCCACTGCATTGATCTGCTAAAGTAGGTTAAATGCTGTGGTCTTCTGCTTAAATCCTGAGCTGCCGCTTGCTTTTGTATTGACTCATCTTTCCAATGCTCGCCTTTCAGCTGAATTTTCTTTTGAATCAGATGCTCAGCTGAGGGCTGGCCTTTTTTTTGTCAGCTCTTGTTTGGCCAGCAGGGAATAATCCTGGATTACATCAGGAAACTGCCACTACAGTAAAAAAATGTTGAAATCTGTCTTCATCTCCCAACCTGTAGCATGGGAGAGATCAATAGGACAGTCCTTCCCTTTGGCAAGGGAAAGATATCAGAGCAGTACTTTGCTATATACCAATATTCTGTTGGCAGGAAATTCACTAAATTCTGGGTATTTTAACAGACTGACTTCTGCACACTGAAGAGTGTCATGTGAAGAGAATCTGCACCTTTAAAACTCCTTTTATGCAGCTGAGTTAGGAGAACACATTTCCAAAACTATTAAAGACCCTAAACAAATATTACCACAGGGCTGCCAGAGGGTACTAAAAGATTGCAAAGAATCACACAGCAAGATTCAGCAAACCTTCCCATGCAGGCAGCCTGTATTATTTGGAAGCTTTGTATCTTCTAAATGAGAATAAAACATCACTCTTATGTATGTGTGCCCTCTTACTAATATCAGAATCTCATGACTTGAGGAAAACCCACCATTTTTTAATATCTTAGGCAGCTTTTATTCAACACTTGCAAGTCAATTCCCAGCCACCCTTACTTCTTTCCTTACCATATAAGATTATTTGTGATCACTTTCTGCACTGCATGGACTAAAGGAATAAACCCAGAGAAAATGAACCTGAACCGCACATTTCCTCTGTACCCTAAATTCATGTCATTCTTACAGCAGGGACAGCAGGAACTGCAGTGGGGACATGGAGGCTGCATATGGCCCAAGTTGTATTTAGTCCTAAACTGGGTTTTTTGTCCCAGCTAGAGCCAGCTCAGGTCAGCTGAGAGCTCCTGCCCCATCCCTGGCTATGCTCCTCTGGCCAGCTCATAACAGCCTGTGAAAGGGTTAGCCATAACCTAAGACCATCTATTCCTGTGCTAAAACTCTCCTTCCATTGAAATATCTTCCCCAAAAGGCGTAATCTGAAGGTCACCTAGTGAGTCATCTCTCTCTGGTCACACAGCTCTGTGCTTCCAGCTCTAACCAGAGGGAATTACTACTCCACAAAAATTACATGTATCCTGTGAGTCATCTGGATGAATCCCTGGCAAGGTGCTGGGAGGTCTTGGGTTTGGGAAGCTTTCTTCAGAGATGACTGCTGGAAACTTCAGAACAAAGCAAAGTCTTCAAACAATATAGAACACCAAAAAAAAAAAAAAAAAAAGTGTTTACAGGATGTGGACATCACCTTAAAGTGGCCAGATCTAGTTGAGCACAGCAGGAGAAGCTGAGACTCATGCTGTTCCTGCTACAGGGCATTCCCAAGGCCATTTCATGGGGTGCAGGCATCCCTGCTGGCAATGGGGTGGAGGGGGCAGAACCAACAGGGAGCTGACAGATTATTTCAGCTGTCTCCAAATTCATGGGCTCACAGAATCACTGAATGGTTTGGGTGGGAAGGGACCTTAAAGTCCATCCATTCCCACCCCCTGCCATGGGCAGGGACACCTTCCACTGTCCAGGTTACTCCAAACCCTGTCCAACCTGGCCTTGGACACTGCCAGGGATCCAGGGGCAGCCACAGCTTCTTAGGGAAACCTGTGCCACCACTCTCACAGGGAACAATTTCTCCTAACATGTCCCCTAAATTTACCCTTTGTCAATTTGAGGCCATTGCCCCTTGTCCTGTCACTCCAGGCCCTTGTAACAGTCTCACTCCATCTTTCTTGTTGTCTCCCTTCATGTGCTGAGAGGCCACCCCAAACCTTCTCTTTTCCAGGCTGAACAATCCCAATCCTCTCAGCCTTTTCTCTCAGCAGAGCTGCTCCATCCCCCTGATCATCCTGGTGGCTTCCTCTGGACTGGCTCCAACATGTTGGTATTCCTCCATCCAGAGGCTGGGTGTAGTCACCCCATCCTCCTTGTCACCCCATTCCCTTTCCCACTGCTGCTCTTGGCTGCTTTAGGTAATTCTCCTGAATCCAAAAATTTTTTCCTTCTTCTACTTAAAGGTTTGGGGATTTTTAACCATGATTTTAATTTGCTTTTAAAGGAGAGCATCAAGTGGCTGAAATTTTAGAGTGTGAGGAAATGTTATTTCCTCTCCTGTGCTCCTGGGCAGTGCCCCCCATGGCCCTGATGCAGAAAACCAGCAGGGTTTATATCCCTGCTCCCTCTATGCTGTATTTCTAGCATTGTTTTGTTTCACCTCTGCTTTTGAGATGGCAAAACCAGCTGCTGGTCTGGCCTGTGAATTGCCAGTCCTTCTTCTCTCTTCAGGTGACAGTAAATCAAGGTATTGAGCATCCCTTATTTCGGTGTTTTACATGTGCAAATTGCATTATCCCAAGCATGTGTGTTACACCATGGTCCTTCCTGACCTCGTATCATGAGGGACGTGTCCTGTAGGGTGGCCTTTGGACAGTTGTCCCTTTTATTGTGGCTGTGGCCACCCAGCAGCTCCTAGGCCAGCGTCCACAAGCCCACCCTGTGGCTGGTTTGAATCGTGCTGGGCTGTAGGAGCTCTCCAGAAACCTTTTGTCCTGGAGCAGTGAATATAGGTGTCCTGCCTACCAGCCAAAAAGTGGCCATTGTCCCTCCTGATTAATACAGAGACAATTAGATCCTGATTCTAATTCATGTAGTACCCAGCAGCAGCTTCCTTCAGTGTAACTTTGTTATGTGAAGATCTAGGCCTGCTTCTGTCCAAGCAAACAATTCTTCTTGTGTATTTGGCTGAATATCAGGGCTAAATCCTCATTTTACACAGACCTGTTGCCTTGGTATGACAAAGTAATGGTTGAGTTTCGCCAATGCCCAGCATTCAACACCATTTCACCCAACATGATTTAACTGATGTGACATCTCTTTTAGAGAAGAAATGCCATCAACTTGTTTTATGATGTTTTGAAAAGAATTACCCGCTTGGCCTCATTGTGTGTGGGCAGGCACAAAGCTCAGTCTTGCCTTCATTTGTGAAAAGCCCAACCCAGAGCCCTGTGTTCCATTTGGGTTGTGCCCCACCCATGTTCTCCACAGCCCCACCTGGGATGGATCACACCCTCGACTGCTGACCTCTGTGGCCAGTGTTGATCACCTGGTACCTTGGTCTTTTATTTTTGACCCAGATGGAGTTTCCTGATCGTTCTTATTCTTGCTGGATTTGGTTCAGGCATAATCACTGTGCAAAGCTCTGTATTTTCTTACTTCCACTGTGCTTCATTCTTACCCTTGATTGCTCTTTCATTTCATTTCTCAATTTTTAATTCAAGTGTATTCATTGCTCAGCAGTCCATGTCTCCCTCAGGCAAATTGTGGACTTAACCTCTCATTTCTTTGAGGCATGCTTGCCCTCTGTTTCTTGCATCCATTTTGCTTTTCCATCAGCCCTGCAGATAGTTGATGTCCTTTCACATCCATTTTATTTGGATGGCTTTATGCTTTAGTTCTCAGGGTGAATGCCTTAAAAGCAGCCTCTGTCACTGATTTGGCATTTTCTATGAGAACAAATACAGCCAAAGCTGGGCTTTTGACAGTCCTAACTAAACATCTTAGGCTGTAAATATTTTGGAAGGGTTGCCTAAGTGGCAGGAGAAGACTGTGCCATCCACCTCTGTGACAGAGAGAGAGAATATTTGCTACTCCTGTACCTGGCACTGGGTACACCCTCACTGACTGTGAATGCATTTTGCTCATTGTCTTCAGCATGAGCCCGCAGGGCAGTGTGGGGACACTCGACCTGATGCTGAATATATTGGTACTGGAAACTTGAGATGCAGTGCAATTATTTTAGTCAGATCTCTTGTGGTGAGATTTGGAACCCACGCTGCATCAGGCATCTACCATCCCAAATGTCAGAGTTTGCTGGTATCTTAAAACACTTGGGATTTCCTGCGAGTGTCTGTGCCCAGGGCTTGGATGTTTGCATTCTTTTTTTATTTTCTTGAAAATTACCTCCCTCACTATAATTTCATTCTGTTGTTGGTTTTGTGCTGCCCCTCAGTATTACAAATCATGATATTTAAATTATGAATAATTATAATTGTGAATAATTATTGCCAACAAGATTGATAAAGATTATCTATTACTCCTTAGACATTTATCTTCCAGCCATAGATGAGAAAAGGTAAGATTGTAAAGGTTTGGAAGGTATCCTTTGATGTTCTTGATGTCCTGGTCAACATTAGATCCAGTTTAAGCCAACTATTTGAATGTGTTTTATCCTTCCTGGGAAGTGATTTTAGACCACGTTTTTTCAGATATTGCTTGTAGAATATCTGATGCAAGATTTAACCCAAATGTGAAATGTGCTACATGAAACAAAACCTTTTTTCTGTGTAATAATGGTTATAATCCAGAAGCTTCCCACCTATGTTTCCAATTTTGCTTTTTGCACTAGTCAAAATATACTCCTCCA